>CM060948.1:188721432-188834952 GCA_030765055.1 Mantis religiosa | reverse complement strand
GAGAGAGAGAGAGAGAGAGGAGAGAGAGAGAGAGAGAGAGAGAGAGAGAGAGAGAGAGAGAGAGAGAGAGAGAGAGAGAGAGAGAGGAGAGAGAGAGAGAGAGAGAGAGAGAGAGAGAGAGAGAGAGAGAGAGAGAGAGAGAGAGAGAGAGAGAGAGAGAGAGAGAGAGAGAGAGAGAGAGAGAGAGAGAGAGAGAGAGAGAGAGAGAGAGAGAGAGTGGATGAATTGTTAATCCTTGACTATGTTCTTTTAAACATAATATATACTGTCTGTATTATGTTATAATGAACAATAAATTGAGTGATTGATTAATTGATTGATTGATTGAAGTTCTATTCCATTAATCTAAATTCCTATCACTATTGTTAATCAAGAGTTAAATCATGGGTAAGAATAGTTTGTCTTCTTAAAGGAGAAACCCAACCCATTAAATTAACGAGCAGCTACATTCCTTTAAATTTAATGTTATCTTAATTTATGCTACTACATATAGCTAAACTAAGGCACAAGTACTGAAAAGGCAGACTAATTTCTTTGGAAAAAACAATACTATGGGAATGCTAATTTAAAAATGAGTAAACAGCATGCTTTAGACCTGCTGGATTAAGCTGGCAATAATTTATACCTATGATATTTTGGTAGAGAATATTTAAGTTAATTAGTTACTTTCAACAAGGTACAAAGTGCATATCAATTATTTCTATAAATACAGGTAAAAGGCTCACAATTTATGGGCCATTTGTTACCTAGATCTTCCTTAAATTCCTTCATATCTTTCAGCTGTTTCAATTCTTTGAGTGCTTTAAGCTCTTCCAAGCTTCCTCGGACACTTCCTTTAGAAAGCAGCGTAGCAACAGAACATACAAATTGTATGAAGCAAGTATATAATTAAAGTAGCCATTTAAATCTTTAAGAGAGTGAATGGGATAGCAACATATGACAGAGTCCAGTTGGTCTTGTAGGACTGCAGTCTGTGATGCCATCCAAAAGACTGACTACTACTTTATCAGCTAACCTATATAATCTATTGAGGAGAAAAGAACCAATTAAGATCCCTAAATAAACATTTATATCTAATTAAAAATTAATATTAGATGGGAAGTTACATAACAAAGGCATTAACATCTGCAACATTACTAGAGATTTAACAACACTTCACTTACCTATTTTTAGCTCACATATTTCGTAGGTATTGCCTGCTTCATAAGCTTAAGTCTACTGGTGCATACAAAGAGCTATACAGCTCTGGTGTAGGTTTTAGAAACATAAAGGTTGTAATATCTTCTGGGATGTCAAAATTCATAAATAATTTCTCATGTTTCTTAATACAAGTTTTCCTTCATATGTTCAACTCATATGCATTGTTTATCTCTTTCCACTACTTTTGTTTCAATATGTATTTGCAATTGATTGTTATCTGAATATTCCCAACACTCTCTTAAACATTTCTTTGGCAACTGTATGCTACACTAACCAAGCGATTTTACAGCCATTATTTTGTCATTTTAGGATTACACAATGATAAACAAGTCTACTTACCAGGACGACCATATCCTCCTGGAGGAGCTGTCAAAGTAGGATCTCCAAATATCACACCTCTACCTGGACCAGGAGGTCCTGGTTCTCCTTTTGGTCCCATTAGAGACACTCCTGGTGGTCCAGGGGGACCCTAAAATATGCAATGTTCAGAATTATTTGAATAATGATATTTAAAGAAATGTTAAAAATAATTCAACAGTATGTGCTGTTTTAAATAATTTTTCATCTCTAACATATGCATTTGTGAATTTATTTGCTCCTTTATAGGATTCAGTGATGATGAGGTTTCCAGAGTACCTAAAATCATTAAGGTTCCTGAATTAATAAAAAACTATCACTGTATTTGCATAAAAGCAATGGTTCAGGGTTACTATAGACTATGATTTCTTAGATTAATGCTTAGATGAATGAGAATCACATGCTAAACTTCCCAATTTTTTAGCTATATTTGCAAAGAGAAAATTAATAAAGTAATTAAATTAATCCAACTGGAGCTAAAAAGCATTAGTTCAAACAAGGATTTTTAAACTAGACATGAAACAGTACCAGAAGGAGTCATTTTAGTAAAGTTATAATTTTATCCATTTCTCTCATGTCAGTTTATTCTTAAAAAAATTGTATAGATGTCTCTTATGATGTGTAAAGCATTTAGTTCATTGTATGTTAATATTTAATATTACGGAAAAGATATTGCAAGATACAAACACTAATTTTAACTATTATTTCCAAAGAGAAAATTAATAACTGTCTGTGAGAGTCATTTGCTAGGTTCTCAAAATGAAGCATAAAGCGAAATGCCAGAAATTTCTGAAACAAACTCACCCTTAACATTAATGCACTTGGTTCACTAATGTTCCATGGCCTTTATTCCATCATGGGAAACACATTCCTCCAAGTTTACAATAATGCCTCAACTGATGATTTATTTATATGTGTATTTAGGGTATAGTATATAAAATGTGTAAATTCTGTCCATAAAATGTGTAAATAATGTTAGTGGTGTAAAGATATATTGAAATCTTTGGTAATGCTCAACCATTGTACCTTTTTATAGTAGATTTTTATAAAGTAATACAACTTTAAACGAATCATATATCATATGAACATATTGATGAAATAAACTGAATTGAACTTAAGTTCTTCATCTGATGAGAACTGTTCTCCACCAAGGAACTTTCTCAGATTAGGGAATGGATGGAAGTCTGTTGGAGCTAATTTAGGAGACTAACATGGAATGTGGTATGGTGGTAGGTGTCTAGCTCACATCACAAGAGGTCCTGTTTTTAAATCTCAGTTAGGGTGAGTTATCTCGATAACTGAAGTTTTTTTTCCTGGGATGTTTCCTTATCCCAAAAGATGAATGTCTAGGGTCTAAGGACCCTGCGCTCATTTGAGCATCATTTCACTTGTTTCATCATTATCTGGTATGACTTACATATGTTGGAGGATGTCAGTTTAAAAAAATAGTGGATGTGGCAGCACATCACACCCTTTTTAAATTTCACCACTGTAACCACAATTATGTGGGTGTAAACATTGTCTTACTGGAAAATGACTTTTTACTCTGCCAAATTGAGTCTTTTCTTACACATTTTGGTCTGTGATCCAGATTGTTATCATAATACCAGATCTTCCAGGAAGGTAATCAATTAACAGCACATTCTAGGCAGCCTAGAAAATTGGCTGCCTGATCTTCTCTGCTTTCATTAGTGGTAGAGAATGCTTTTATTGCTTACAATGATATTTTAAATATGCAATAGTGCATTCATGTTTCATTATTTGTGATAAATCAATACAAAGCTGGTGAGATCTCAGAAAACAAGCCTAACTTTGCTCAAAGATTTGCCTATTTTATGCAGTGCTGTTTTCTGTAAAAAAATTTACTGGAACTCTCTCACTCAGTCATACTGTACAATAAAAACATGGCTAAAAAGTGCCAAACCTTCATACCTTACACTACAAGAAATTCCAAACGGGCTTCATCATGTTGGTACTACCATCTTCTCGTGCACTTTCTTTGCTGTTATTGTCAGATGCTAAATGTCTGCCTTGCAGGAACCAGGAATTGATAAATTGCAAAGGTTGGAAAGCACACAGAGGAGGACCAACCACCTTGATGAACATTAATGTGCTTAAGGTCTTAACTTGCAGAGATGCTCTTGTTGGTGTGAGAACTAGGTTCATCTGAGAGAAACCCCGTTCACACTCAGCAATGGGGCACTGTCAATGTTGTTCTCCAGCTTTAATAATGCATCACGCATCTTCTTCTGAACTCATAATAGCCTCTCAGAACCTGTCTCTGTGGAATCTTAAGTCTCTTGCACAAACTTTGTGTTTCATTCTCACCGAAAGTTACATTTTTTTGAATCTGTCGGGCCAACATGCTGGATACAACACTTTCTGGCAACTGCGTGTCTTCATCAGACAAAAGATGATCTTCCATTCTTTGTATCAGACAACTGTAGAATCGTTTAGGATCAAGAGAGCGATTCATATTGGATGATTTGATGAATCTTCTCCAAATTGATTTCTCTGAACTTCAGGTTTTGAACTGCTGTTACAGCTTCACAATAGTATGGTCCACTATTCACTTTTATGCTTTCAAATACTTTAATCTGCCTTAACATACTACTGTAGGCAGTAAAGAGTGTAATGTCACATGCCGGAAGTTCCAAACTGAGTTCTGACAATTCCTGGAGGGCATCATATATCAGTCCCAGATCCAAAATAAAATGTACACTTGTTATTTCACTTAAACTTTTGTATATTTCTCTTTCAGACTTGTCATTTTTTTCATCTTCTTTAGCAGCTATGAAATGAGCCACAGGCACTTCATATTTATCCACACTGCAGAAACACTTCTGAAACTTGAAGCAATGTGTGTGTACTTAAAACTGAGCCAATTTTGTAGATTTGGCTGTCTAAATGGTCATCTACTTTTCCTAATTCTCTGGAATTTTTGGTTGACTGGTGATACAGGAAGTATAGCTTGTTGAGAAATGATTTAAAGTGATTCATTTGTGATGGGAAATCCTTTTTTATAACATCCCCAACTGACAGCTCCAGCCTATGGTTGGCACAATGCCAAATTAAAATATGTGGATACACAACCCATTTGTAATACCAAGCATCACATGTAATAGCAACAACATTTTGTTTCAAGATATCTCCATTAAATCCCAATTCATCAAGATGATGAGTCAAACACTGGAAGCTATTAATACAATTTTGAGTCGAACTAATACTCAATGCTCCATTTATTGCTAGTATTTACCTAGAACGCGTTTCGTTAGGATCTTCCTAACATCATCAGCTGTTGTCGACTAATGGATGCCGGTTCAGTGAACTCCTCAGAGGTGATAGGTGCGTCTCTGTCGGTATCTTGATGAACTTGAAATTTGGATTTTCTTCAGAGGTAGTATCGAAATTAAACAATTTACTTTCATATTTCTTTATAAAGATTTTTTCCCACATGGTTAATGCAGCTGGACCTTGGACACTTTTTAGTAAGTGAATTTCTCATTCTATGCCATGATTTTCCTTCCAAAAATGGTACGCTACCGCCGATTTATCTATTTCTTTATTCCTGATGTTCCTAAAGTGCTCTTTAAGCCTAATGTTCACGTTCCTTTTTGTTTTTCCAATGTAGAATTTGTCATAGTCCTTGCAATTTATCCGGTACACTCCTGATTTTTTGCCTGTGGGTATCTCCTTTGTATTATGTGATTTCAAAAGGTGTTGTACACTAAATTTGTTCTGTAGGGCCAAAGTAATATTGTGAGCTGCATTAAAAACATTGTTACCACAATGTAAAACACAATTGCAATTACAATAGTTTTGAGTAATTGTAAGCTTTCAAGGCCTGTATCAGAGCATGCATTACCATTACAGCTATTACAATAGTTTTGAATGTCATGTATAACCATTTGGTACAACCAAGGCAGAAGCTTTATAGAGAATGTGTTGAGACTATAAAGTATACACAGTTTTATTTTATAAAGAACTTTATGTATTTTAGGGTAGTTTAAGTTTTGAGTAAGTCAAAATTTGAGTTGTTTAAAAAGAAGTGGCTAACTTTTTTCGATAATCTCCTTTCATTGGGTATTTCCAACACCAGTATGTTAATGCCATATTTGCTGAGATATATGCCTAAGTACAGAAATTATTCTCAACTTGGAACCAAAACTGGAAGACTGAAAGGAGTAAATGATTGAATTTGATAAAGTGTGAAATTTAAACCTCACTGAATTATAGTATGGCCTGTCAGAGTTTTTATGATCTTGGGGATGGCATAGTATGAGCACATACAATTTCACATTGCTTAACATAACTTGCAATAATAAGAAAACTTTATGATTGAAAAATTTACTTCAAAATCAGAACAAAAAAAAAAAATGATTATTTTTGTTTATATTTCATGATTCTGACTATTATGGCTCATTTTTTTAAAATATAGTATATTAAAAAAAAACAAAGAAAAAAATTTTCCAAAAAGAAGAGAAAACTTATGTATTTTTTCTTGGAAATTACAGAACTTAAAAATTAATACATGTTATAAACATTTTCAGTGCTCTGGAAAGCAGAATTATTAAAATACATCAACTGGTTCAGACTAAAACAAAAAAAGAAAAGAAAACAAAACAAAACAAAAATACTAGCCTGAGCAAAATATATACTATTTTAAACAATTTTACAACAGGTTTCCAGCTTTAACAAGTGGTTGATATTTATTTATATATATTTGTAATTTATAATTTATCTCTCAGCTTTCCTTTTACATCATCAAATGGAAGTACAAAATCAAGATTACCTACAATTATAAAATCCATACGAGAAAACGCCATATATTCCTAAATTCTGAAAATCCTAGCATGTTGCCTGCCATTGAATAATAATTCGGTCTCCATACACTTAATAAGTGTAAGCTCTGGACTTAGAGAATCTCTTTTCATGGAGTAAATTTGTATATGAAGAAGTAGTGTATGAAACTTCATGCTTCAATGATTAATAGTTCCAGATAAAAAGGTACATACATGAAATTTACATACTGAGAAAAACAGGTTTAAAGTTTATCGAGATTCAACTGTATTGGAACACCACAGTGAAGCGAAAAATTATTAAATTTTAGATGAGTCGCATTTTTTAACACATCTGCTTCACTTTCGTACCTATTTTGAGGACATGTTTCGCAAATCTTCGCTTGCATCTACGGCTCTTGTGCGACTGACGCTAGATCCAGCGGTGTGGGTAATTCTGGGGTTGTTGCTGCCATCTGTTGATTTAGTGATGAACTGAAATGTGGGATTCTCTTCTAGCGGGATTTCAAAGTTCATTAGTTGGTTTTTATGTTTTTCTATGTATATCCTCTCCCATATGACGAGTTCACTATGTTTTTGTACGTATTTTAGTAATTCTGTGCTATCTTCAATTTCATGATTTTCAGACCAGAAATGAGCTGCTATTGCGGACTTATCAATATTTTTGTATCTTAAGTGCCTGAAGTGTTCTTTCTTTCTAGTGCCTATGTTCCTTTTTGTCCTTCCTATGTAAATTTTTTCACAGTCTTTACACTTAATTTTGTAAATGCCTGACTTTTCCTCTGGTTTTATCTTATCAGTATTATTACTGTGAAGTAGGTTTTTAATGTTGTAATTGTTTTTTGGTGCCAATGTTATATTGTATTTCTTGAATATTTTTTGGAACTTTTTTGTGGCCCAGGGGTGGTAAGTAAATTTAGCAAATCTAGTTTCTTGTTTTATTGGTGTGAGAGCTGTGATCTGTTTTAATTTCTTTTGAAGTTTGAATAATTTTAGTTTTTTATCTACAAGGTTTTTTCCATATCCATTTTTAATTGCAGTTTTTAAGATTTGATGGTATTCGTTTTGATATTCTTGCTGGCTGAGAGGTAGATTATAGTAAATCTACCTCTCAGCCAGCAAGAATATCAAAACGAATACCATCAAATCTTAAAAACTGCAATTAAAAATGGATATGGAAAAAACCTTGTAGATAAAAAACTAAAATTATTCAAACTTCAAAAGAAATTAAAACAGATCACAGCTCTCACACCAATAAAACAAGAAACTAGATTTGCTAAATTTACTTACCACCCCTGGGCCACAAAAAAGTTCCAAAAAATATTCAAGAAATACAATATAACATTGGCACCAAAAAACAATTACAACATTAAAAACCTACTTCACAGTAATAATACTGATAAGATAAAACCAGAGGAAAAGTCAGGCATTTACAAAATTAAGTGTAAAGACTGTGAAAAAATTTACATAGGAAGGACAAAAAGGAACATAGGCACTAGAAAGAAAGAACACTTCAGGCACTTAAGATACAAAAATATTGATAAGTCCGCAATAGCAGCTCATTTCTGGTCTGAAAATCATGAAATTGAAGATAGCACAGAATTACTAAAATACGTACAAAAACATAGTGAACTCGTCATATGGGAGAGGATATACATAGAAAAACATAAAAACCAACTAATGAACTTTGAAATCCCGCTAGAAGAGAATCCCACATTTCAGTTCATCACTAAATCAACAGATGGCAGCAACAACCCCAGAATTACCCACACCGCTGGATCTAGCGTCAGTCGCACAAGAGCCGTAGATGCAAGCGAAGATTTGCGAAACATGTCCTCAAAATAGGTACGAAAGTGAAGCAGATGTGTTAAAAAATGCGACTCATCTAAAATTTAATAAGGTTTAAAGTTTCTTGATATTTTGCAGGCCTTCCAGGACTATAATCATCATTGTCTCCATATAACTGCTTCTCTGCATGCCTATTTTTTTTATTCTGGCTTCATTTATTGAGGATCATGCTGCTCTCTGGGGATGATGCATGCATTCCTGGTCAATACACTAAAGAGCTTTTTCTGTGTTGAGTTCTGGTTTCAGTCCCATATCATTCAACACAAGAAGTCTGCCTATTTTATAAATCCTTTCATGGAAGTGTTGAAAACAGTGTTGTTGTATAAATTAAATTAATTAGGAGTCGATTAATGACAAAAAACAACACTCACTTTTAAATTTTCCCGGAACCAGTTTCTGAGGCCTTCCCTCTATCTTCAGCCGGACATCGACTTGTCCGGCTTGTCGATGTCCGGCTGAAGATAGAGGGAAGGCCCCAGAAACTGGTTCCGGGAACATTTAAAAGTGAGTGTTGTTTTGTGTCACTAATCGACTCCTAATTAATTTAACAAGAAGTCTGGTTGCACCATTGAAGTTATAATGACATGGACACCCATTTTCACAATATCCAATGACACAAACTCTATTTTGAGCACATGCTTCCATATATAATTATTAAAACTTTCATTTTCAGTCTGTGTATGACCTGATGCACCTACTCAGTAGATTTTTGTCATTGTATGTTTCCATTAGTAGCACTTGTTTCACCTAGAAAAACTTCAAGGTTATGTTCGATAGTTTGTTCAACAACTTGTGTAGATTTCCACAAAACTTATATTTTTTATAAGATCTATTTCATTATAGGTATAGTAAAACAGAAGTGATACTAATTAGTTATTGAAGTTATCAGTAATCAACAAAAACTGTGAAGTACTTGCTTGTTTTAATTTACTAGAGCAAACTAGTGGTAGTAAACAAAAGAGCATGCTGTATAACAAATACATCATATTGCTGATAAAACCAAAATGTCCCCAGTAAATTACAACAGAGAAATGATACACTGTCCCACCTTTTTTAAATTAACGTCCTCCAGTGTTAATTTGCATTGGATGACAAATAAAATAGTTGGAATGATGCTCATATGAGCCCAGGGTCCATAGAGCTTAGAGTTACGAGACATTATCTTCCAGGATAGCGGAAAACCATAGAAAAATACCTTATCCAGATTACCCAGCTTGATCAAGATTTGAGTGTGGGATCTCTTGAATATGAGGCAGACATGTTACCACCTATTTGTCCAAATTCTATAAACTTATACATCATTTTGTTCAAGAAGCTTCAGACAACTTTTTAAGACAGAAATTGAAAAGTGGATTTCTTCCCATACAGGACTACATTGTCCCTTTAAGAAGGATACAAGTTTCTGGACCAATGCAAGGAAATGTTGCAAATATGAAATATGATAATCCATCAGAATATGCATTTAATTAGTTGCATTCTGTATTATGAAAATACAGAGGTAAAAATATTCTTTGTTAATATACCTATATATTTCAGAGCAAAAGTAACCTTACTTTGAAATTTTAATGCATACATGTTTAATTGACGGAAATATTTTTTGCAAGTGAATGTTTATGGTACTGCCCCTGGCCTTCAAAAATTGGGTGAGGGGCAGTCTGTTTGCTACTTTCATTCTAAAATATTAGTAAGTTCAATCTTAAATAGAATTATGACTTTGAACTGAAGAACGTGCTAACTTGTCTCAAAAGCTATTTTTTTTGTGGTAATTTATGACCTCCAACATTTAGTCATATCGGATGATGAATGAAATGGGTGAAATGATGCTCAATGCGTCCGGGGTCCATGGAGCTTAGAGTTACACCACATTCGTCTTTCAGGATAAGGGAAAACTCCAGAAAAACCTTATCCAGGTAATTCACCCTGACCAAGATTCGAACTCAGGACCTCTTGAACGTGAGGCAGACATGCTACCATGTACGCTACCGAGGCAGGCAGCTATCTTTAGAGCTGAATCTGCCCATCATAACAATGGAGGTGAAGATGTTAATTTGTTTGTTTTGCCTGGATATGGATATGCATAACTGAGCTATTCAAATTTCTACTCACACGCTGGCTACTATCATAAATATACAGAACAGATGCTTGCTTTGTATGATTTCTAAGATTCTGGTAAATTCTGACATGAGTATTTGGGGCTAGCTTGCTCTTAGCAATTCCAGAATCATGTTTCTTTGAATTTCTCCTCTCTCCTTGTCAAATAAATATTGCAGTGGTTAGGGGCAACATTAGGTCTGACATGCTGAGGCATTTTTGTTATAATATAAATATAAAACCAACTGAGTCTTACTGGTGCAAACACTATGAAGAAAAATGTATATATTAAATCTCATCTTGAAATTCCTCTAGGAAGTTATGAAATTGTTTTCACACATGGCATTCAATATGGCGTCGAGTAACATGGTCACGCGTAGTATGATGCATAAAATATATCGATCAAATAGTGATTTAGTGCAAACGTTGCAGTGTAACGATACAGAAAAGAGAATCAAGAATCAAACTTCTTCTAGTACAAATGATTTTCAAAGGGTAACTCAAGGAGAAATGGCAGAAGCTGTAGATGGTGATTCGGGTGAGAAACTGGAAGCGGTAGCATCACTACACAAAGTTATCGACATACTAAATAAAGACCTTGTACGGGCACATGAAGAGATTAAATGTTTAAAAGTAGAAAAAGGAGAATTAAAACAAAAACTGCTACATATGACGGAAGAAAGGACATACGCAAGTGTAACAGCAAATAGACTGGAATACGAAAGGAATCAGCAAATAAACAACCTAAAGAGAAAAACGGAAGAACTTCAGAAAACAAACACAAAATTGGAAGAGAAGAAGCAGATGTTAGAAGAACAAACAAAAAAATTAAGTATTGAATTCCAGAAAATGACTCAATTAAAAAACCACAAACCTACAGAGCGGTCGACCACGTGGGAAACTCGGACGAACACTTGGAATAAAATTGTAAACAAAAAACATACAACGAAGGAAAAAGAAGTGCTACGAGACTCAATAAACATCCAAACAGCGAATCAATTCGCTATATTGCAAGAAGTACGAGAAGTAGAAAAGCTGCCCAACAAAACTAACCTCAACGAACATACAGAAGATATACGGGAAGGAGTAATACTACAAAACAAAGGGAAACAATTCAGCTGCCAAGGGATCACAAACCTCGAGTTATCTAGTGAAACAACAGTGAAAGAAAAAGTGCTAGTGATAAGTGATTCAATGTTAAGCCGTGTAAACTTGGAGTCTGCAAACATTAAACCATATAGTGGCATCAAAATTGAGCAACTAGAAAAAAAAAAAATTCAAAACTGGTGTAACTGTGAAAACCTCCCAAAAAAACCAGAGGTAATATTTCTCCACGTAGGTACTAACGACCTGAAAAAATTAAATAACCCTGATATGATTCTAGGAGATATGTACAATCTTGTAAAGACCACTAAAGAAAAATTCCCCAAAGCAATAGTAGCTGTGAATAGTATAATCAAAAGGCGTGACATAAACCCAAGTTACAACTTGTTAATCAATGAAAATGTAAGATGGGCATGTAATAGGTTAGGTGCTTTGTATGTGGACATTGACAAATACCTGGACGACCATTGCCTAGGTAAGGATGGTTTGCATTTAAACCGAAAGGGTACATACATTGTAAGTAAGGTACTAGAGAATGTGATAAATATAATTAAAACTAGGCAGGAAAACTAATGTTGGAGACAGTGGGTGACACTATAGAAGCACACAATAACCAAATCGATAAAAATGTGGAAAGTAATCAAAAGCATAAAATTAATGCCTTGTTACACTTAAACATTCAAGGTATGGTGGGTAAAGTAGAGCAGTTCAATATTTTTTTAGAAACCATAGTGGACAAAAAACCATTAGTAATATGTTTAAATGAGCACTGGTTAAATAAAGGTGAACTGCAACTATTAAATACTTTGCAGGGTTTCAGTCTAGCAGACTATTATAGCAGAGAAAATGCAAAAAGAGGAGGATCCGGTATATTTGTATCAAATGAACTTATTGAACAAACAAAAATACGAGATGACCTAAAATTCTTAAATGAAGAGAACATCTTTGAGCTATCTATAATTGAAATTGCTAGCTTAAATTTAATAGTAATATCAATATATAGAGTCCCCTACTACTCTACACTTAAACTATTTCTAAGCAAACTTGAAACCCTGTTAAGTAAACTACAGAATGAAAAAAAAAGAATAATATTAGCCACAGACTGTAATATTGACATACTCAAAGATAAATGAAACAATTAAGGGGAGCTCAAGTGTTGCTAGAAATTATGAACAAATTGTACAGAGATATGGTTTTAATCACAAACACAGATATCCAACTAGGGTCACAATGTTCTCATCTACTAGCATAGACCATATAATTACTAATAAAACATATGGCCCTGGGGACTGTCAGACCTTAGAAACTGGGATCTCTGACCATAAAATTGTTATTATTAATCTACCGGATACGAAAAATCTCAATAAACCAAGGAAATGTATAACCAAGCGTGTGTATAGTAGGGAAAATATAGATGCATTTAAAGAAAAACTAAAAAATATATATTGGCCCTTAAGTCCCCTAAATTCAGTAGATATAAATTATAATAACTTTCTCCGTGAACTCCTAAATCACCGAAATGAGTGCTTTCCAAAAATTACTTGTACAAAAATTATTAAAAAATACTCACTAAATTGGTGTACAACGGGAATAAGGGTATCAAGTGTGAACAAAAGATTATTATATACACAATATAAAAAAACAGACAACCCACTCATCATAAGTTACTATAAGAAATACAATAAAATGTATAAAAAAGTAATAAGAAAAGCTAAACAAATGGCCATAGACAACTACATAATAAATTCAAACAACAAAAGCAAAGCCACATGGAAAATTGTAAAAGGAGAATTAGGTTTAAACAAAATAGTAAAATCAAATCTTCCCACGGCTATGCCGAAGAATATAAACACCAACTTGTATGCAGAATCATTAAATAAATTCTTTGTAGATGTTAGTGAACAAATTAGAGATGTTCCTCCCTCAATAAGCGAGGCTGAAGACAAACTGTCTACTGAGTATATGAAGTTAACACCTCCTTTTTTATTTTCCAGCATAACCCCAGATAAAATAGTAAAAGAAATTAGTAACTTAAAATCTAAATCATCTATGGGTTGGGATGAACTTCCACCCTTTCTTATAAAAGAAATTAAATACCAAATATGTGAACCATTAACAGATATAATAAATCAGTCACTAGCTATGGGCATTTTTCCGGATAGAATGAAATATGCCAATGTGACGCCCATTCACAAAGGTGGAATCTGTGAATATAACAATTTTCGACCCATCTCGATTCTTCCAACGTTCTCAACAATATTTGAAAAAATAGTAAAATCCCAATTAATTTTCTATCTAGAACACTTCAACAAACTGACTGACTCACAACACGGTTTTAGGAGAAACCATTCCACCATATCTGCTCTAATAAATCTTGTAAATGAAATCTCCCAAAAATTAGAAGAAAAGCAACAAACATCAGTGTTAATCTGTGATAACTCAAAGGCTTTCGACTGTGTAATCCATGAAATTTTGTTAAAAAAACTGGAACACTATGGCATAAAAAATAATTTGCTAAATTGGTTCAAATCTTATTTGGAAAATCGTAAGCAACGAATAATCTTAGACGATGGAGAAAAAACTATTATAACTAATTGGAAACAACTAAAATCTGGTGTTCCACAAGGAAGCGTCTTAGGACCCCTTTTATACATAATATATACAAATGATCTCCCAAACAATATTAAAGCTAAAGCAATAATGTATGCGGATGACACTTCCATCCTTCTACATGGTGGTAATCAATTTGATTTAATTCAGAATACAAAAGAAACACTAAGCACACTAAAAAATTGGTTCGATAAAAATGGTTTAAAACTGAATATGAAGAAAACTGCACTTATACAATTTAAAACACATTCAAGAAAAACAAATACTACAAATTATACAAGTAACATCCCAGTAAGTTCTGCATCTACATGCAAAATCTTAGGTGTACACATAAATGAACAACTAAGATGGGAAGAACATTTTCAATATCTTAGTAAAAGATTAAATAGTGCTTGCTTCAACATGCATTGCATAACAAAAATTACTAACATACAAACAAGAAAAGCTGTTTACTATAGCTATTTCCACTCCATAATGGCATATGGTATCATACTCTGGGGAGCAGCCACGGGTTTTGATAAAATATTTAAATTACAAAAAAAGATTATCCGTATTATGATGCAGGTTAGCTCCAGAAGTTCCTGTAGAAACTTATTTCGTAAATTAAATATACTTACTCTGCCTTCTCAGTATATTTATGAATTAACCAAATACATGTATGAAAATTTTGATAATTATTATATAAAACAGAATGAACACACTCATGGGACCAGAACACAAAAATATCTGAAAGTGCCGGCCCATAGACTTACATTATTTGAAAAAAGTCCTTTCTATGCAGGCATAAAAATATATAATAAATTACCGCCAAAATTTAGAGAAATTAAAAATAAAACCCAGTTTCTAAACACATTAAAAAAAGACTCTTGCTGAAAAAGCATATTATTCAGTAAGAGAATATATGGCAGACAGTCTCTAGGACCAATGTAGCAACTACAAGATTGCATTTGCACATAATTGTTTAAGCATCACTGTACATATTATCTTTAATTGTTTTTGATATATTCTCTTGTATTTCTAATGTTAATCTTGACGAGTCATCTGTTTACTGGGCTCTTGCCCAACCAGTGTAAATGTTTATGACGAATAAATTATTATTATTATTATTATCATCCCAGTAGGCTTAAAATGTAAGTCATTTTGTGGAAATATAGGGTGAACAGTTATCCTTTGCAACTAACTTATTCTGTGTCATAGAAACAGGTTCACAGGCTATATTCCCATTTTACACTTACATAATTGTGCGGGTCATTTCAATTTTTTTGAGGTATGGTAAAAGCTCAAATTAGATTATTTGGTTTTACTGTTTCTTTCTTTTGAGAAGCTTCTAAAGTAAAAATCATACCTTTTAGCTCTACACTTTCTAAGTATATAAAATTATGGTGATATTCTGTCAAAATTTTGGGTGGATAGTAGGAGAATGTTATTATAAACTTAATGCATACAAATGCACACTACACACTATATTACATTTGCATGAACTTGTTCACTCACTGTTCAGAAAACTTCCAGTCAGAAGTGATTACTAAATCATTTCTCTCTGTACTCTGAACCATTTACACATTACTTAATTTTATTCATACTTCAATAGGCAAAAATAAAAAATAAAAGAAATAACATGTTAGGGAAGAACTTACAGGGTTACCAGGAGGTCCTGGAGGTCCTGGAACAGGAATATATTTTATTCCTCCTTCCCCATCACCATCTCCTATAGAACCAGGGGGTCCGGGTGGTCCTGGGGGTCCCATTAATCCCATTCCTGGTGGTCCTCGGTCGCCTTTTTCACCTTTATCTCCTCTTGCCTATATACACAAAGAAAACTAAATGGAGCTCAGTTATTTAAATAATATATACAGAATATTTCCCGGATATTGACCACTTAATTTGCCAAAGGAATCGCTTCAATTGTAAGAACAAGTCAGATATATTATCATTTTGAAATCATTTTGTTTGTTTAATCTAAGAAGTTCATCCACAAAGAAAAGGAAAAGAATGCAGTGCCCTACAAATACCTAAATCAGAAATGGATCTCATAGTAAATTACAATAAAGTTGTGACCACACTTTCAGCTGTTTTGCTTACATTGCCATAACTGAAATACAGCCACATGAAAAAATTCTACATACAATTACTGATCATCTCTACTTAGGACACTGATGACCTAGTAGTTTAGTACCCTTAAATGTATATCATCAACTAGAGTGGTTTAAATACACCACTTATACAAATGTGGTTCATGACATTATTTTACATTAGAGGGAAACACAAATTATTTAATTTTCCTTCATTTAATTCAATGTTTTCACATGGAAGAAAATTATATTTTAAAATATTACATAACTTGATGGTCGGTTTCCCTATTTTGAAAACATATCTTTGTTGGATATAAGAGTGAAATTGGGTATGTTTATTTATGGATGCTCTTTAACTGCTGTGATCCTCAGCATCCCAGTCTACATTGAGGGTGAAAGATTGTTTAATATTTGCTCAGAGATTGCTTTATCAGGCTTGAGGTTCTGTACTGTAAATCTATGACACAGGAATACTGGATGACGGTTATTTCATACTTTTAAAATGTTTAAGAGTTTGTTCTGAATTGTTCTGGGAAAAGTAAGTTGTACAAAATAAGAAATGTGAAACTAGGTAGGCCATGGAATGATACAACGCAAGTTGAATGTTACATAATATTGTTGCTATTGGTAATTACAATAACGCAATTACATAGTGTGGTGACATGGACCAATAAAAGAAAAGTAATTTAATCATTTTTTAAACATTGTGTGCAGAGAACTCAGAATAATCTGATAGCTTAGTGTCACTTGGCATACAATGGTTCTGAGCGTAAGACATGTTTTTAGTGTCGCTCTGCAAGTTTGCAGAAATGTGTTTTAGTTGTGAATGCATTTGGGTTGCACTAGTGGCATGTGCCAGAAACATATAGTTCATCAATGCAACTACAAGTATAATGTGAAAGGACAGAATCTACGTCATTTAAAATTTTAACAGAATTTATTAATGGTCTCATGGAATAAATCCCACAATATTTAAAGGAGAAGAATTGTTGCTATTTCCCAAATAATTACAGCATAAAATACCTTCACTCCGATACTGCAACCAGAGATAAGACTCATTGCTCCAGAGCGCCGAGGCATCTACAAGGATTCTTGCAGATCGTCACCAAAGGTGACAGCAATTAATCATCCATTGGCATGCCTTATGCAAATATACTGTTGCAAAATGATTGCCACAATGCAGGGCTTCTAGAACATTGATTTCTACCATTAGGCATTTTGCAACTTACAATAACTTACTGTTGCAACTGACATTACTTCACTTCTGAAGAATACCCTATTAAGGATTTTTACATTTGAAAAAAATTCATCACGCTTCGCTGGGTTTGAATCCATTGGATGTAAAAGAGTTGCAAGCAACCATTGCCACAGAATTTTCTGCCTTTAAGAGTACAAGGAGTTCTCAAAATCTGTCTCATCAATTTGTGTGAAATAGATTTATTTTAATATTTAATATAATGTAGATCAGAATACATCTCCTGGAACTCAGTTGCAGGATCACTTATTATTTTGTTGATTCATTCATTTACTTCAATACCTTATAGATATGTCTGGGGGATTAAACAAAAAGCATGCAATAAACAAGCCAAAGAATATACGCTCATATATGAAGGTGTTAAATCAAAATCTAGAAAAAAGAGGTAGTGCCATGGTAAGTATGTGACTCATATTTGGAAGGTCCTCTGATGCATTTTCCTTATGCATGGACTTTTTAGGGCTTTCTTGGGTTGCTAGGAGAATACCGGGAGAGTTTATTACATCCTGCAAATTTCCTGTCCCTCCATTTCACCTTGTTTCTCATTTCACTTCACCTTTCAGCTTGCTGGGCTGTTTCAGGGTTGTCAGTATTTGTGCCCTGGGACTGCTTTGGGATATTTAAGTATGCAGGGGGGGGGACCTATTGTGTGATCCAGAACTGTAGCAACCAGCCTTCTGCTGTCATATCTCCTCTCACCTCATCCCTATTTTAGGGGCATTGGCACAGAAGATCTTCTGTAGGTTATGGTGTCAATTCCACTCTGAACTTGGTCTTACCTCATTCCTCAGAAACATTCAATGATAGGAAACTTAAAGAAAAGGGAAACAAGAAAAAAGGCTGATGTATTGCATTCACATGACTACTACTTTTATATAAACTATTTTTGGAAATGCTAATTCCTCTAGCTACATCGTGTTAATCAAGATAAACGTTGTAGAAATTACATTACTACTAATTTTCTTGTAGGTGAAAGTGAAATATAGGAATACAGTAGACTGAAAGCAATAGTCAAACATTAATTTGAAAATCTGTTCTATTAGCATTTGCATTTTGCATTTACGTTTTGTGTATTATATTAAAATTTTGGCTATCTCTCATGATTTGCCACCTATACAAGAGTCATCCAAAACGAATTGAATTTCTTAGGAAATTCAAGATATGCATTTCATTTGTCATGAAAATATGCTAAACATATGGCATTTTAAAAAATAATTGGAGCCATATTTGAGAAAATTAATATTTTTGAAAAACGTTCCATGCAAAGTGTATCCGGAGTGGGGCTGGGGTTATTCTCTTGAAAATCTTCATATTACTTTGTTGGAAAATGGAGAACTTAAATGGTAAGTTTGATTTTTACCAACCTTTTGCTCTTGAGTAATGCTGTTCATTGGCACACACACACACACACACACACACACACACACACACACACACACACACACACACACACACACACACACACACACACACACACACACACACACACACACACACACAGACACACACACACACACACTAGTGTGTGTGGTTGCTATGGGGAAGAAAATCAATAATCTTTATATAAGGTCACGTGGACTTTAAGGATGAACTTCGTAGAGGATGGACATAAAAGTTTTAGCTTGATCATTGCAGAAAAAGTATGCTTAGTGAGTGAATACACTGGAAAGATTATAAGTTCATTTATGTTATAATGTTTTGTGTCAATTTAATCAAGAATTAAACCAATATATTTAAAAAGATATCCAGTGAATTATTTTGTATTGTAAATAATTTCTTCAGGAGGAGAAAGACATCTGTCAGAGACAACGCTTTGGGATAAGCATTACATGAGAATTCATCCTTTAAATTAACTTGAAACCAAACTTAACAAACCTAAATTAAAACCCCTTAAAATTTCTTCAAATATTGTCACAACTTGTTGATACATAAAACACCACATAGAATTTGTTTTCAAATGTCACTGCAACGTGGTACAGAATCATACATTTGAAATTTTGTTACCAAAACTTTTATTCAGTACTTGTAATAATCAACTGAAATGATTACAATTTTGAGAAATTTTGGTAACTGAATGAAGGTGCTTAAAATACAGTATAAAACTGTAAGACATAACTATCTTTGAACTACTACTTACTGTGATTCCAAATGGCAGTTCTCCTGGCTCTCCTTTTTCACCTTTTAGTCCTGGCAGTCCTGGAGCTCCTGGTCTTCCTGGTTGTCCCTAAGAATGAAAGCAGTAGTAATGAGGTATAGGCTGGACAGTATAATTTATAGAAACTACATAATATCTGAATTACTAAATACAAATTCATCAATGTGATTAATTTATAAATCATTTTCTATTTGAGTCTAACTTTGAATTCTGCAAAGCATTCTGGCGGCACCGTGGCTCAGTGGTTACACCGCTTGGCTCTCACCAAAGCGGCCCAGGTTCGATCCCAGGCGACCGCAAAGTGAGATTTGTAGTGGACAACACGGCGCTGGGGCGGGTTTTCTCCAGGATCTCCGGTTTCCCCCGCCATCTCATTCCACCGGTGCTCCATCTTCATCTCATGTATCATCAGTGTCATCGCCTATGGTGCCGTATGTAGTAAAGGCGGGCGTTAAACACTACACATTTCATTTTGCAAAGCATTCTTGATGAAAATGAACCCCAGCTAATACAGTACACATAATGTAGTCATTGCATATAATAACTCTAAGGAAGTTCATCTACAACTTCTCCAATTGTGGGAAAGCAGAGTCATTGGTAAATGAAGTAAATATAACACAGGTATACTTATTTTTAATAGCTGAATTGATTCTCATAAAATTATCTAAATTTAATAATTCTAAATAACAAAACCAGTGATACAGGTGGTTTGGGAGTTTAAATCTCCTCACAGATTACCACAGAAAATGGTTTTTAAATATAGTTAAAATGTGAGTACAAATTTGACTATTCCATAGTCCAACCTTATTCCATATAGCACTGAAGAAAGACCTCTAGTGTATTAAAATTTGGAGCAGCAACTGATTCCTATTTTTTATTTTAATAACAATAATCTGCTCAAAGTGATAATGTGCAAGAGAATGTACTGTTTCCAAAATATCAGTTTCATTTACTGAGATCCTCTCTCCAGTACTTTCTTTGTATTGGTGTTCTTGGTAATTGCATAAAATGTGAAGATCCTTTTCTGCATCTCCTCTCCATTTTTTTTAGCATATTTTCTCTTCCCACCCCTCTCACTCCCTCTACAGCTTCTTTTCTGTCCCTCCCTTTTTCTGTGCACTCTCCTTTTCTCTTTTTATCTCCCCCATCCATTTTCTTCCTTACATTGCCCTGAACCCTCTCTCTTCCTTATGCAATTTATGTAGCATGTGATGTTTTGAAATGTGATAGGTTGTTAGTAAAGAAATGTATAAGAAAAGGCTTAACAGTGCACAAAATTTGTACTTTTTGCTTATATTTGCAATGCATTCAGAACTATATAGTTTTTCATGGTTTACAGTATACCTACATACACAAATATTAGTAAATAAAACTTCCTATAATGTCTTAAATATTCATTCTATAGAAACTTGTAAATAACATATCTTGTGAGAAACAATATTGATATTTATGATGTGCTGGTATATATTAAAGAAAATACACAAAACTATAACATAAGAAATGAAATACATACATATAATACACGTAACATGAAAAAACTAGATATGCCCTTCCATAGGCTTCAGAAGACCTCTCAGTATTATAAAATAAGTGGTATAAAACTCTTCAATGTACTTCCTGTAAGAATACACAAATTACCTACTCAAATGTTTAAGGAGAAACTGTACAAATGGTTAACTGAGAACCCCTTTTATAACTTACAAGAGTTTATAGACAAATTTAAGGAAGACATATAAAACATGGTTATTTCATGCTTATGAAATATAGTTATATATAGTGTTTTTACTAAATTTAATGTAGCTATTACATGTTTCGAAGCCTACTGTAATTATTTGTAATTACTGAATGGTGAGTAAATTATTATTATTATTATTATTATTATTATTATTATTATTATTATTATTATTATTATTATTATTATTATTATTATTATTATTATTATTATTATTATTATTATTATTATTATTATTATTATTATTATTATTATTATTATTATTATTATTATTATTATTATTATTATTATTATTATTATTATTATTATTATTATTATTATTATTATTATTGTTATTATTATTATTGTTATTATTATCATCATCATCATCATCATCATTATTTGGTGACAGTATCAGGATTTGTATTCAAAGCTTGGCATAATTCTAGATGTTCTATAATCATAATTTCTTCTCTGGTACAAGTAGGCAGTATGGTGATCTTGAAAGTCCAGTCCTAGAAAGATGAATCATATCCAGTTATGAGATGGAAGATGGCAACAGCTGATTTTCTTGGTAATTTTGGAATTATTTTTGGTTTTGTGCAATTTGTAGCCATTTTGAGTTTTTATTTTCTGGTGTTATTTTATTTATATAGTTTTTATCTATTTTTCTTTTAACAATACCTAAGTTTTATTGATTCATAAGGAAATGTTATAGTAGTTTTTGTTGTTTAATTTTCGTTGCTTTCTTTGCCAAAAGGTCTGCTTTTTCATTTCCATCTATTCCACAATGTAATTTTAATACAATTTTTTCCCCTAATTTACCAATTTCTTTAATCATCTTCTGGATTTCTTTAATTTTTTTCGTTTTAGAGAGTGCTACTATTGCTTGTATAGCAGCCTTTGAGTCTGAAAGAATAACTATATTTTTGCATTGATGTAGTCAAGGAAATATGTTTTGTCAAGAAAATATATTGTCGCAAGGAGCTTATTATGTGGTGAGAGAGAGAGAGAGAGAGAGAGAGAGAGAGAGAGAGAGAGAGAGAGAGAGAGAGAGAGAGAGAGAGAGAGAGAGAGAGAGAGAGAGAGAGAGAGAGAAGCAGGGAGTGAAAGAAACAGGTAGCATTAAAGCCACGCCTATGCCCTTGCGCAGTGCTAATGACGTGCCAAGGAGAGACGGGGTGGGGAGAGGAAGAACCAGAGAAAGGTCTGGACAATTCCTTTGCCATCGCAAGGGTCCGTGAAGCTTCGAGAAGTTTTGCCAGCCTTCATGAAATTGCTAAATCGTGTATAAAAGTGATGGACTGGACTAGACAGTTCAGTTCCGGCAGGAAGCCATAAGGATTGCAGTTGCAAGTGAGCAGTGTGCAGACAGCCTGGAAGATTGCATATGTGTGTGTTACATCATTTTGCTATTGGCAGAGCTGTACAACTGTTATTCTACGGAAATAAAGAACATTTTGAATTACTGCAAATTGGACTTTTAATTATACGAACCCACAAGGTCACAATATAAACAGCTTCTATTTCTCCATCAAAATTTGTGGTACTTCTTCCTTCATTTCTATAAAGGAAAAGAACTGGCAAATACCACCTGCTCCAGCTCCATCATTGGTATCAGAGAGAGAAACATCTATGTATATATGTATCCATTCTTGAGTTAGATCTTTTGTTGAGTTGTAAAGTGTTACAATTTGCTAAAATTCATGTCAATCAAACTGATGGT
This sequence comes from Mantis religiosa, assembly GCA_030765055.1. Classification (NCBI taxonomy): domain Eukaryota; kingdom Metazoa; phylum Arthropoda; class Insecta; order Mantodea; family Mantidae; genus Mantis; species Mantis religiosa. The sequence continues at coordinate 188,812,024 of CM060948.1, read as the reverse complement.
TGCAAGTTTAACATGGCTGGTTTTAATGTTAGCTATTGGCACACAGGTAACATTTAGTGCAACAGAACTTAAAATCAGTCAGGGATGTGCTTGCCAATTGAAGAAGCATAAGGAATTTTCTTTGCAATGGCAAACAACTCAATGTCAGAAGACAAAAAATTTAAATGATAAAATAAATGTTTTGATTGCCACATAATCTTAGTGAGGAAAGTAAAGGATTACAAGCAAATACAATTAGGTAATGCAGATCAAACCCCAATAAATTTCAACATGCTGCAGAATAAAACAGAGGAATAGAATGTGCTTGTGTGAACTATTGGTTTTGAAAAATTTGAAAAATATTAATCTAAAAACTATTTGTATTTGGTTTATTGACACTTTGTCACTTACACTTACCAGTTGAAGAGAGATTGAAAATGGAAGCGATGGCTTCCGAAACTAGTCCCTAGATAATATGAAAGTGTAAGTGATGAAGTGTCAATAAACTGACTACAAATAGTTTTTACAATTAATTTTGACGTCACTGTTACTAAATTCCTCCAATCACGCATTGAAAAATATTGTTGCTGTGTACAAACCTTAAAAGAAAAGCTATATCAAAAGTACATATTCCTAAGGTCATTCATGTATGTGTCCAAGACTAAAAATGGATGTAGTTCCAGTGCAGGACTGGATCCATATACAATGTGGAATGTACTAGTCGTTGACATTTGGCTTTGTTAGTGTGGAGAATTTTAGTGAGGTAAAAAAAAAAATTCAGTACTATAGAACTAGCAGTAATCCCTGTTGAACTCTCAAGGTACCTACAGGTCTTAGATGTCTCAATTGATAAGCCTTTTAAGGGAAATATATGCAATCTGTATGCTGAATAGATGGCAGGAGGCAGGCATCAGTTGACGCCATGGAAATAGGGACCATTGTGGAACTAATGTGTGACTGGCTCTGCAAATGAGTTGGATAATTAGCTTCACTGTCCCTACGCTTCTTTCAAGTTTATACTTTGAGTTGGATAATAATTACAGTGATGCAACATAGGCTGACTGAAGTGATGAATATGATACTAATGATACATAGAAGAGCTGCTCTGAAGTTGGCAGCAGTGAAAATGATTGAGGAATGAAGCCATTCGGTATGTTATCAGAAATAGGGATTTCCAAGCATTAAAACCAGAATAAGGAAATAAATTTGAACTCTAATTAGACTTTATGGAATGTGATTGTAGGTAATAAACCACCTCCATCCGTCATAAGCTTGTTTGCAATTTTAGATAGTATTCACCAGACTGCATTTACCTACCCACCACAAACCCTAGGCTGCTCTTGTTTAAATTCTGTATATTGAAATAGGATTTGAATGTAGATTACTTGAATCAAAGTGGTTAAGAATTGTTATATTTGTTTATTATGAATAGTAATGCCTCATGCCACATACTTAAAGTGCATGGCTAATAAAAGCATTGTCTATCCAAAAAATGTTTACCACACATTCCCGTTGCAAAAAATGTGAGTTGTATGCAAACAAATAGAGTACTCACTTGATTGTAAATATCTATATGTAATACACATATTAAACAACTAGTGTGGTAGGCTCACACTAGTGAGCAGGTATGGGTACAAATTACTTACTCTATTTGAAAATGTGACATATCTAAATAAGATATGTGTTTATAGAATTCAGCAAGCTTATATAAAGCAGAAGTACAGAAAATATAATTAAAATATGTATAATGAGATGAAGACCAGAGTTCACCTAACATTTATTAAAGGGCAGTTATTATTAAGGTAGCTACAAAATAGGAATGAACATAAGGTGGGGCTAGGCGTGGCTGTTCTATGGCTACTAGCCAATGCGGTGCGTGCAACGTTGTACAGTTATGTACGCATACTGGCTCGCTTTGTCAAATCATGCGACTAATTTATTTTCACGCTATAAAGATACCAATTAAAGAATTATTTTGTTTTTCCCATGTTACAGAGCCATTTTTTCTGAGGATTACTGTCCAAACCCCATGTTTATAGCACATCTGGTTTCGGAGATATGGAAAGATAAGGCGCCTGACTAGAAAGAAAAGAATTATTAACTGTCAGTGAAGAAAAGCACACACGTGCTATGCTGCAGTTGCATTTTGTACCTAGCTTTCAGTAGTGGTGATCTTTCAAGAGCGTACATGCGTTTTTTAAAGTTAGTAAATATACTGCTTAGCAAGCCTAGTACTGGTGCACCTAGTAGTAACTGCGATACTACTCATAAGATTTTACATAAGCAGGCAAGAAATATTTTTGTTAATGTGAATTCCTTTTTCAAACAGATGTCAATTAAAGACATTTTCGAAAGTACAAATTTCACTCAGAGTCGAGAATTAATGTTACAAGCTTGTCACATGAGTGCTCATTCTGTGACGAACATTGTTAAAGAAGGCAAACAGTTGAACAAATTAGGAGAAGTTTTCATATTTGGATCTCCATGGAAACATCGGGCAGCTAAAAAACGTGCTACAAACATAGACAATTTTCAAAATTGTGTTTCACATAGAACAATTTATGATTTATATGACAAGGGTGAATAACTAACTGCCAAAAAGTTGACCAATTTAATGAGGGGGGAAAATAGAATATACAGATTCTGTATCTTCTAGGCATAATATTCTGAAATCTCTTGGGTTAGGTATAGGAGAACCAATGATGGTCACAAATTTTTGCTTGGAAAAAGCGATATTGTTGCCGCAAAACTAAAATTTCTGCGCATAATACTTAGCAGTAGTACATGAGATTCATGGTGTAAAAAAGGCTTCATAAATACACATTCATATCTTCTGTATTTATTAAGTATTTTAATGAAACAAAAATTGGTTTAAAATCCTTTACAGACAGTATACAAATATGGCATTATTAAAATAGAAACTATATTAAAAAATTATTGAAATGTCACTATTTTGTTTCACTGTAGCAAACACCTTATTTCGTAGAACACATCTAATTTGAATCATTTTGTTTTGTGTGCAATGAACGATAGCTATGTAAACAAACTATTCTCCGCTTCAAGGTTTTAAGGTTCAGATTATGTGATAATTGTTGTGTATGTTCTCACACACATGCTGAAATATTAAGCAAACTTCTCTTTCAGCATCGTATCACTGTACATCTCAGCATCTGTATGGTACTTGCTAGGTTGAGACAAAGAGAGATATATCTTCCATCTCTGTTGCCCGCTAGCCGTGGAACTGGCAACACCAAGACAGTAGGATAACCGTATTGACTCAATCCATGTTCATTCTTATTTTGTAGCTACTCTAACAATGAATACCTGAATTAAGTCAGAATTATGATACTGGGCATTACTAAATAGGCTTTATAAACAAAATTGTTGTGCATGATGGTGATAGACATTAGTCCTAAGAACCATTTAATAAGAAAAGTTCTAAAAGTATAGATAGAACCCTATGGTTCTGAACTTAAAATATAAAAGTCATAAAATCCACATACCTTTAGATGCTAATGGAATGCAAAGAAAGAAATCAAAAGTATTAATTTATGAACCAAAGAATATAAATGCGTATTTTAAATACCTAGCTAATGAAGTACGGATATCAAAGAAAAATACACATATTTTCTGATTTTCTTTATCTTCAAAAGATATAAAGGTTAATTCAAAGTAGATAATTTTAGCTATACTATTACTATTACTATATTATTAAACCTGCAATTAGATCAAGGTTGTATTCTGCTTCATTGATAATCAGTGGGTTGCTAAGAGGCATGAAAGGTTTTATTTCAGATGGGTAATCCATTTTTGTTGTTGTTGTAATTTATATCCTCCAACGTTAAGTCATATTGGACGATGAATGGAATGGATAAAATGATGCTCAAATGAGCCCAGGATCCATAGAGCTTAGAGTTACCCAACAATTTATCTTTCATGATAAGGGAAAACCCCAGAAAAACCTTATCCAGGTAACTCACCTTGACCGAGATTCAAACTCAGGACCTCTTGAACGTGAGGCAGACACTCTACCACCACGCTACCGAGGCAGGCATTTATCTTTTAGTTGCTGCACTTTCAGTAGGAAGCCTAATTGAGTTTTCAAACTGAAGATAGATGTGAGGTGTTTTACACATCTTTTACTCTCTGGAATTCTCAAGAGTTTTCATATGTTAAAAGAGCTTGCAATTTAAAATCTGTCATTATAGGTCTATTATATGTAAATGCTTTTGAGGTCATTATATGAATAGTTTTAATAGCTACAGTAATTAATCTAAGAGCTTGAATTTGTGCACTCAAGTATCATGGAAGCTGAAGGTGGTGTTATCAGAACTTCTCCACAGGATTTAAAGAACTGGTGTTACATATGTGTTATATGTAGTATTTAATGCAGACCTTGAACAACCCAGTTAATTCCTGCAACTCTTTCTAATATCTTAAAATGTTTGCTTTATTTTTTCAATTTTTTTATTCCACGTTAATTGTTTGTTAAACAATACTCCAAGATAGTGAGCATTTTCTGTTCTGTTTAATTAGATGTTATGATAACTTAAAGTAGGGTTTGAATAGATAAAGTCAGATTGAAAAATTCATTGCCATAGCCAGGATTTGAACCATGATCTTCCGGTCTCAACTTGCACAAGCTGAATGAGTCATGGACCATGATCCACCATTTTAAATCAACATTGCTGTCAAATTGAAGATCAGCTGTGTAGGTAGCGTTATCAGCAGTCAAGGCACTTTAGCTGACAAAGTTGTAGCATTCAACTTGGTATGAAGTTTTATTCACACCAAATCTAAGCTGATGTTATTTCACTCCAATAAGTCATATGCTCCACTCAGGTTCAACTCACATTTTTTATTCACATCATCTATTATATGATGGTTTTACAACTCTCATTACATAGATATGTGGCATATTGTGAATGTGTAATGAGTCATTCATGTTATGATTCACTTATGATGGAATTAATACATTCAAACTCATTTGTATGATCCATATTCTATGACACAAAACTTCAGTTGCCCTTGGTTCTATTTGGTTCCACTGTAATGGGAGCAACAGTAAGTATTTCACTTGCTTTTTTTTTTTTTTTCATTCTGTTCATTTTCAATATGGGAGGTGGCTCCAGTGTTCCACAGTTACCTTTCACAGTTACCTATAATAAAATTAGTATGAAATAGGCACTGAAGCTTTCCTGGCAGTGTAAAGTCGCACATTTTTTTGGGCTTCAAGGCAGGTGTATAATTCCTGATATTCCAAAGTAGGTGATACACAGCAAAAACAGGAAGATCAGTAAATAGCAGAGTCAATGAACACCACAGAAGTATACAGTTGATGCAGTCAGAAAACTCTGGTCTGTTCAGATCAAGAACACAGATCAGATTTTGACAGAACAACAGTCATAGCTAAATATGAACATTATTGGCTACGGAATGTAAAGGATGCTCTTGCCATCTTAGTAGAAAAAGACAGTTTTAACCGGTATCCTGGACTACAGTTCTGCCTGGAAACGGGCCATTAAACTGCATCAAAAGCAATGTAGAAAGCACAAAACTATAGATCATGCAGCAATATGACCATCTGCATTTTCTATAACATCTGTGCCCTACATCAAATTATAGAAAACCTAAGATTTACATATAATTACTTATTCTGATAACGGAAACAATAAAAATTTCTGAAACATTAGAATATTAACAGTTATACTCCTGGTTGAAGCCTGAGAAATGTTGAGAAAATTATTCTATTTTTTTTTTTAAATTAAACGGCTCTAATTTCGATAAGTCAAAATAGCGAAGTAGCCAGCAAATTGCTTTTAATTCTATTAAACTTAAAGTGTGATAAAGTTACATATTTCCTCCAACAGAACTAAATACTTACCATCCATCCTGGCATTCCCATTTCGCCCACAGATCCTGGTTTCCCTGGTGGTCCTTGAGGTCCTGGAACGCCAGGCTTGCCACGCCTTCCTCTTTTTCCTGGCTCTCCTTTTTCCCCTTTAATGGTAATGAACTCTCCATCCATTCCTGTTACTGTTGCAGGTCCAGGGGGTCCTCTTTCTCCCCTCTCACCTTTCATACCTGGAGGTCCTACAGGGCCCATCGAACCTGCTTCGCCAGGCTCACCCTTTTCACCAGTGGCTCCCTTAAAATAAAAATATATACATAGATAGTAACGCACGTGATCGATCTTATCTTATTCTACTAAAAGTAATTTTAAAAGCATTTTAGACTATATAGAGCTTGTTAAAACCATCTTCTCAGTTATTTAATTCACAGATTTTCAGTAGATGTGAACAATGTCCTACAGAGTTAATAATTTGAGTGAACATTTTTATTCAAAATAATACAAATCACTTTATGAAATCTGAAATATCAACCACTCATTTTTTAACACATTTATTTTGTTTGCAGTAAATTACAATATTATTAATGAAAGAACTGAAAATGTGACTAATGAATGAAATATGTCCTCAGCTTAGTTTCAAAATGGATAGGTGAACTTTCTGTCAATAATTTCATACACGTATGTTTGTAAAATAATCCTATTTACCAAAAACTATTGTATTTATGCATATAACCTTTTGCTTTTATTAGTCCAGTACTAATAATGTATATGAATATGTCTTTATTGTGACATTAATAACTATATGGATTAACCTCATAGGTTTTATTCCCACCTTATGAATTCTGTTGCTTCTTACTGAGAGTTTAAAATTTACAAGCAGGGAAATGTTAATTAATGGAAATTAATTATTCTTTCACACTGGCCGTGTGTAGGCTTGGAAGTGTTGCATAACATGTTGCAGGGAAATGTTGCTTAACATTGTGTAATGAATGAAATTTATGGATGAAAATCAAGATTTAAATAGTAAAATACATTTTATAATCAGTATTATAATAAGGCCATATTTCCTAAAAACAAACCTGAACACCATTTGATCCTGGAATTCCTGGCATCCCGCTACTTCCACGATCACCTTTCTCTCCTTTAGGACCTGTGTCTCCCTTTTCACCAGGAGGTCCAAAGTCACCTTTGTCTCCTTTAATTCCAGAAATCTGTCCTGTAACAATACAGAAAAGCTAACATTTTTACAAGAGTTATGCTTTTAAATATTTTCATGTAATTGTTTAATTCCTCTCTACTGCTTATTACATTGTAGCTCTAAAGCTAGCTCAGTACTGGATAATTCATTTCAATTATTGATCCTTTCAATCAATCTATAAATGTGCTTTTTTTAACATCCTCCAATGTAGGTCATATAGAACAGTGAATGAAATGGGTGAAATGATGCTCAAAGAGCTTAGAGTTATGCAACATTCATATTTCAGGAAAAGGGACAGCCTCAATAAAATATTTATCCAGTTAGCTCAACCTGACCAAGATTTGAGCTCAAAACCTCTTGAATGAGGCAGACATAATACTCACACACAGAGGTGGGTACATAAATGTACATTGTTAAGGTTAAATAATAATAATAGGTCAGTAGGCACACATAATTAAATATTAATTAAATTATAAAGATGACAGTGGATATGCAGTTATGCAAATTAAAAGTTATGATTTATTATATTCATAAAATTTTCCCTAGCCACTATCATTTTTATAACTTGTGCAAACTATTCCTGCAAAAGCTTATATTTCAATATACTCCACTTTAATTAAGATAAACACTTTCAGAATTAGTTTCATTACACAAGGAGGTTCAAGAAGATTTTAGGAGAGTGAAATGATAGTCAAATGTTTCAGAACAGGCTATTATATTCTGACCAAAATTGTGAATGACTTTGATCCCAAATTTATTAAAAAAATGATAAACATAAAAGACGGAAAACCATCAAGGACGTTAGCACTTTAAAAGCTGATGACCCAAAGAAAGTATATTGCAAATTCATGTATCACCCTAAGGCATTTAATAAATTTAAAAACATTTTCCGTCAATTTCAGATACAACTAGTACCACATAACAAATACAACATGAGAAACATACTAAATCACCTGCTCAAAAACACAAGTCCAGCCAGCAAACTATCCGGAATTTATAGCGTAAGATGTGAGGATTGCCACGAAATTTATATCGGAAAAACAAAAATAAACCTAGAAACAAGGATGAAAGAACACATGTGATGTAAAATACAAACAGACAGTTAAATCAGTCATGCATAGCCCATCATTTCTGGTCAAAAAATCATAATATTTCCAAAGGCATAAAACTTTTGGTACCGGCAAAAAAGTATTGGGAATTAACAGTTTGGGAAAATATACACATTTTGAAGAACAAAAAGAGAGCCATGAACTTTGAAATTCCAATAATAGATGACATCATTCAACTCACAGAACAGCGCCAGGAGAGGGAGGTGGTTACCTGAAGAACCAGTAGAACATCAGCTGACGATAGGGACGCGGAGTCCTTGAAACATGTCCTAATTTCAAAAGTAGTGGAGCTTAAGTGTTTTTACAGTTCGAGAAGTGGTTTAAAAAAGTTTTTTGATTGATGAAGCTCCATTGTTTATAAATACTTCTATTTATAGTTTTATTATTATACTCTGAGTTTGAAGTTCCATCATTTTCCCATTGCATCTGGAGGAACAACTAAATGATAACAGCAGTTAATAAAACTACAAAGTATTTAAAAATCCAAAATAATGTAAATAGATATCTCAGAGATAATAATACCACAAAAGAACTATTGATTTGTAGGTTTCAATGCTCCATATACACTGATGATCTATTGGGGAAATCTTGTTTTACCAAGTGGTGTATGGATCCATTTATTAACAAGAAGTACCCAGTTAATAAGCATCCAGTTATTTCGATTAAAGGAGTGATAACGGTAATGATGAGGGCTTGATAGCTTTTGCTATGAGACGAAAAGGTTATTTACGATAAACTATGTTTTAAAGAGATGTACTTTTTTTATAATATGTTTCTGTCCATCTTTTGTGGTTTAGTAGTTATATGTACAAAATTGTGCAAATTATACAAAATAGTTCTTTGTTATTATTATTTCTTGAGTTATAGTGAATGTTTGTATCTTTGTTTGTTTCATATAGGTATGTTATTTTTGTACGGTAATTCATTCCTAGTATGAAAATGTAATATAAGTATTGTTAAGGGCTGTTTGCCATCATTTTACATATTTTTGTACTGTTCCCTAGCATGAGCTATGGCTCTGGAAACCTCATCAGATAGCAATAAATAAACAAAATAAAAATAAAATAAATATATTATGAATCAAAAGGACTTTATGTGCTTGTCGCATATGATTTCATTACTTAAACTCGAGGAGTTTTGGTATATAATAACAATAATCAAATACAACACATTTTCTTATCACTTTCTTATTTAGCAATCTACATTAAACTTTTTACACAAAGATGATATATATCAAACAGTAAAACAAAATAAAAAGAGAAGTTTATTATTCACTGTGTTCCTCTTTGTAACTTATATTATGTCCACTAGGGAAGCCTACACCACTCCCCCTCCAGTAACACAGTTATGATAGAAAAAACTAATACACTACAATATTAAAGAAAATAACATATCAATCAACTATGTACAATAATTTTCAAGTATTTAGCAGGAAACTTAACTGTTCTCCCACTACGAGACTTGTTCTTCTTTTTGGTACTGTCTGGCAGGTCTGTTGTTTCACCAGAAGAACAGGGTATATATAACACTGCTGGTTGCCCATTATCTCCAGTTATTGGGGTTCTCTCATCTGCTGACATGAATGCTGGTTTCAGGCAATCAATAGAAACATTCACTGTCCTGTTTCTTATGCTGATAACAAAGTATTTATCAGTTTTGGACACTACTTTAAAGGTACCTTCATACGGGGGTTGTAATGGTTTCTTTACTTTGTCTACTCTCAAAAACACATGGGTACAGTCACTTAAGTTCTTGTGGATGAAGACAGTTCTATAAGTTTTGTGCTTCACTTCCATGGGTCTCAATTGTTGCATGTGCTGCTGAAGGTTGGACACAAAGGTTGCCGGTTCAACTTTAGTTTTTGGTTCATTGAAGAATTCACCTGGAAGTCTGATATGTGTGCCATAGACCATCTGAGCAATTGAACTGCTAGAGTGCTAAATTTATTTGTCATAAGAGAAACAGTGGTTTTTATTCCTGGGTGTGATAAGTTGTGAATTTGAAGAAAAAGCTGTTCACAGAATTCTTTTAGAATGTAAGGTCTAATTTTATCAGTTGAAGTGTCACACCACAATAACTTTCCTGATGAAAGTTGGTAACTCTTAAACACAAGAGTCTGGTCTTCCTCTTTGAGCTGAGTGAGTTCAGTGTCTTTATGTTGGCTTTCTGCTACAGCATCACAGTCAATTTGTGAGAGGTGATCTGCCGCAATGTTATCTTTTCCACTGATGTGTTGAATAGTCATGCTAAACTGAGAAATATATTGGAGGTGGCGCTGTTGTCATGGAGATGACTTTTCATTCTTCTGTTGAAAATCCAATATCAGCGGCTTGTGGTGTGTATATTGTAAACTTTCTTCCTTCTAAGAAATGCTTAAAATATTTGACAGATAGATTCCTAACAGTTCACGATCATAGGTTCTGTATGCTTTCTGTGCTTCATTTAATTTCTTTGAAAAGAATCCTATTGGTTTCCATCCTTGTTTCTCGTATTGTTGTAACACACTACCAACAGCAAAATCGCTTGCAACCACCATCAGAGACAGGTTCAATGTAGGGTTAGGCTAGGTGAGCATTGCAGCATTTGCTAAGTAATCCTTACATTTCTGAAATTTCTGAAGTGCTTCTGAAGTCCATGTGATTTTTCTTTTATCTTTCTTCTTGGCACCTCAGAGAAGCTTATGCTTGTGTCTCTGTTGCATCTTTAAGGTATTTATGATAAAACTTAACAGTACCCAGAAATACACAAAGTTCATGTACTGTTTCTGGTAACTTGTGATCACTAATCACTTTCACTTTGTCAATGAGGAGTCTTGAACCTTCTGGTGTAATCCAATGTCCCAAGAATTCAAGTTCTTCTACCCCAATGACAGATTTACACATATATGCACATCTACACAGATATACACATATTCAGACCAAATTTATTTAGTCTCTCAAACACCATCTTGAGATATATGCGGTGTTCATCCTTATCCTTTGAAGCAACTAAACAGTCATCCAAGTAGGGGAAAACAAAATCCATGCCTCGTAAAACTTCATTTATGAAGTGTTGAAAGGCACTCAAGGCATTGCAAAGTCCAAAGGGCATAAAATTAAATTTGTATAGCCCAAACAGTTTTCGGCTTGTCCACTTCCGCAATCGGAATCTGAAAATATGCCTTGAAGAGATTGATTTTGCTGAAGATTTGTTTACCCCTGCAATATATGCTGGAACTGGATATCAATCTGGAATAGTTTGGGTATTCAGTTTTCTATAATCACCACATGGTCGCATGGTGCCATCTTTCTTTGGAACTAGATAGAGTGGGCTTGCCCATTGGGATTAAGATGGTCGAATTATACCATTATTCTGCATGAAATGGAATTCCTGTTTGGCTATTTTAAGTTTATGAGCTGTCTTGGTTTACAATACACTGGTTGGCCTTCAGTTGGAATATAGTACTTTATATCATGTTTGATATCCAAAGGTATCCAATTTGGTTTGGTTAAATCTTGATATTCAGAGAGTAAATCTCTAAATTTCTGAGTTTTTGACATGGGCTAATAACATTATCTGACATGATTGGCATAACTTCACCTCAAATGCAAAGTCAACTAACTGCTTTTTACTCAGATCAATTAATAAATTAAACATCCTTAGAACATCGGCACCTAAAATTATGCCATATGTGGGTATTTCAGAGCCATTAGCTGCAAATAATTTAAAATTGGCACCAGAAATTTTATTGCTACTGGTGGCATGAATTATGGATATATCTGCTCCACTGTCTACTAGAAGGTGCAAACCCGTGTTTTTATCTCGCACAAATAAGTGAGATTTGCAGCAATCAGACATCATAGTTTCAGTAGCGGAGCTTGCTGCTAACTCTACTACTTCTTTGGAGTTTTCAGAATTCTTCCAAGAGCAAGGAGGTTTATACTTGTTAGGAAAACATTGGTTACCAAATTTAAAATGGTAGTAACAATACTTGCCAGCTGGATTGTAAGTTTTCTTACTGCGGTTGTGACTTGAGCTCCAGCTACGGCATCTAAAACCAAGCAATGCAGCAATTTGACATTCCAAGACACCTATTTGGACTGAAATTTGTGAAGGGACATCGTTGTTAGGGTTAAGAGTTTCATTGCTACGGTCCTTAACACTACACAGTTCACTATGAGGGTTCATTTCGCTAATCATATCTGCCATTATAGGAATATTTTCCGAATTTTCATCCTACACTATCAACATATTTTTAATGAAGTCAGGTAATTTTTCTAACCGTAATGTGCGGAGCACTTTCTTTCTTTTTTATATATATATATATTTAAAAAATATATATTTATTTATATAGATACATATTATAGATATTATAGATATTATCCTTTTATTTTTTTCTTATTTTAACCGTTTTTTCATTATTTCCGTTTATTTGATTAACCGTTTACCTTAGTTTCACACATATTCACTATACACATAAACACCCATGCCCAAGGCGGGACTCGAACCCGCAACCCTCTACGTGGCGGAACGCTAGAGACATACGCTCCAGCGACCATGGCTACGAGGGCCGGCCTGTCATATACATTTACACTCGCCAACGACTGCATTTTCCGGAGTAGTTGGCTTGGCTTCAGGTCACCTAGTTCCAGTCCTGTTAGCAAACACTTTATTTGTTTGTCTTCACTCTCTTTAAAAATGTTTAAAAGACGTTCTTTCGTGGCAGAGTATTTGTTTCGATCCGCACTTTTGATGATGTCCCAGATGTTCTCGACATATTTTGGGTCTAGTTGCGTAACGAGGTAATTAAACTTGGTATCCTCTTGCGTAATATTAGAAATGGAAAACTGAACTTCCACTTGGAAGAACCATATACCTATTACAAATAGGTAATCAGAAATAGTTATAGTGAGATAATAAAACAGAAAAATAGCGCATCAAATGGCGACGATGCAGGAAGAGAACGTGATACGATAGCGTCGCTTCAAAAGGTTATTGAAATAATGAAGAAGGGCTTGAATCATGCACTTTATGAAATTGACAGTTTGAAAGACGAAAACATCAAACTGGAAAGAAGGATAAATAACGGCGATAAACAGCGTGAATTCTACACGAAATGGAGCACTGTACCTGGACAAAAGCGGCGTGTGCCCAGCAGCAAGCACAATACTTTTCATCAAGAAGATACCTTCAACAGCTATAACAGATTCATGCTTTTGGCGGATTCGGAATTCGAAAAAGAGGTTTCGAATGTGATGTTCAACCCGGCAAATACGGTAAACGCAGGTAAAAAACAGATCCGAAATCGTGTACTATTGTTAACGGATAGTCACGGACGAGGACTTGCCGAGAAAATAAATCATGATGGCAAATGCTATCGCGAAACCAGGTGCAAATATTAACGAGGTTTGCAGGAACATGGAGATGAAATGTTCAGATTTTACGAAGAACGACTGTGTAGTACTCATCGCTGGCACAAATGACGTAGGCAACGGTGAACCTGAGAATGTTATTCCAAAACTAGAACGCACGGTAAATGAGTTACAAAACACCAATTTGATCGTTGTCAAACTACCTACAAGATACGACCTACATTCAAATTCCTGGGTAAACAAGAAAATCTATTCTATAAACTTACACATCGCGGAGATGTGTAAAAAATATGGCCATGTGAAGCTAATCAACACCAACATAAGGCGGGACCTCCACACAAGACACGGGATGCATCTGAATAAACTGGGGAAGAGGATACTCAGTGAAACACTAGTGAAAGTGATTTCAATTTGTGTGAACAAACAATCTGAGGCAAATAGAGTAAATTTATCATGGGGTTCAAAAAACTAGGCATCTTTTCAGCAGTAAAGCATGAGGGAATGAGAAGAAATACAAAGCACAGTGCAGGCATTCATAAGGAAAGGGGTAAAAAATATCAAAATGTTCAAAAATCTTCTAAAAATCAGTCGACAGAGTTAAAAATATTACATCATAATGTCCAGTCTCTGTCTAATAAAATCAGTGAGCTAGAAGTTATCCTTAAGGAACGATCAGATATGCATGTGCTATGTTTTTCAGAACATTGGCTGAACGAAAACCATATTTTAAATACTAAGCATACCAAGTTCAATCTAGCTGCACATTACTGTAGAGAAACATATAATCATGGTGGAAGTTGTATATATGTAAAAGATGGCATTAAATTTAGTATGATATGCACATCTGGTCAGTCGCATGAAAAAGATATAGAAATCTCTGCAGTCGAACTCGTTGAATATAACCTTATTGTAGCTTGTATATACAGATCTCCTAATGGTAACTTAAATATTTTTCTGAACAAACTAGAAAAGGTTCTTAATAAATTTAAACATTTAAGTAAAACACTCATTGTCTGTGGAGACTTCAATATTGATTTTGCTAAAATCTCAAAACAAAAGAATGACTTAATTGAGTTGATAGCTACATTTAACTTAAAACCTTTAGTAAATTTTCCAACCAGAAATACAAAATTCTGTGTAACCATAGTTGACCAAATTTTTACTAATGCTAGTCAGTTGTACGAAAGTCACCCACTGAATATGGGTTACAGTGATCATAATGCTCAGTTAATATCAATAAATATGGAAAACAGTATAAATCCAAACCTTAGAAAAACAAAATTTACCAGACAATTCAATGATTCAAATATAGACTATTTCTTGCATCTATTAAAAAGCGAAATGTGGCATGAAGTGTATGATACATCTGATACTAATGAAAAATTCGAAACTTTTCAAAAAATATTTAGGCATTATTTTGATATAGCTTTCCCACTTGTACAAATGAAATAATCATTCTCAGGAAAATCAAATTTGTGGATTACTAAAGGAATTATAACATCTTGCGCGCACAAACAAAAATTACGTAAAATTCTGCAAACAGCGACTGTCACTCCACAATTCAGTGACTATGTTAAAAATTATAAAGCCACATTGAATATAGTTATAAAACAACCAAAAAAGATGGCAAACGATAAATTCATCAAAAGTGCCCAGAACGAAATGAAAGCCTCATGGAAAGTAATACACAATGAAATAAAGCCAAATAAGAATGTAGATAATTTAGTACTGCAGACGCATTCAACATTAATAACAAACCCAAAGTTAATAGCAGAGACTTTTAATGATCACTTCATAAATCTTGCTTTTTTTGTAATTTACGTCCTCCAATGATAAATCTTGCTGAAAATATTGTTTCACAAAAGAACTCCACAATGGGTACTTCAGTTAAAACAAATAGAGTAAATATATGTGAAACAACAATGTTCTTGTGCCCTACGGATTTCGAGGAAATCGTTTCAGTAATATCCAAATTTAAATCCAAGTACTCTTCAGGTATTGATAACGTTCCTGATTTTTTGCTAAAGAAATGTTCTATCCTTATTGCACACCTGTTAGCAGACGTATGCAATAGCTCACTTGAACATGCAGTGTTTCCAGAAGCTTTAACAACTGCTAAAGTAAAGCCGCTATACAAAAAAGGAGATAAAACCGATTTACTAAATTACAGGCCAATTTCACTCATATTCAGCTCCTCTAAAGTACTGGAAAAGATATTCTATAAAAGACTTATAGAATTTATAGAGATGAATGATTTAATATCTAAAACTCAGCATGGGTTTTGTAAACAAAAGTCAACAGAAACTGCACTTTTTGATTTTGTAAACAGTGTAATAAATACTTTAGATAACAAAGACAAAATACTAGGAGCATTTTTCGACCTAACTAAAGCATTCGATGTACTAAACCACAATTTACTATTCCAAAAATTAGAACATTTGGGTATTAGAGGGCATGCATTGGAATGGATCAAATCATATCTAAAGGACAGGAAGCAAATAGTAGAAATTTCACATACAGAAAAAGACTGCATTAAAGAACACCAATCAGACACAAAATACATTAAGTTTGGTGTACCACAAGGTTCTATTTTGGATCCTATTCTTTTCTTATTGTTTGTAAAAGATTTACAGTCAAATATTACAGCTAAAACAATAGTTCAATATGCGGATGACACAAATATATTAATTGAAAGCAATGCACTTGAAGAGCTACAAATCTTATCAAGTAGAATGTTCAGTAATATTTCTAAATGGTTCAGCAATAATAATTTAATTGTAAACTTGGATAAGACACATGTAATTCATTTTCAGTTTTCTCAGAATAAGTCTCTTGTACAATCACAATTAATATGTAATAATCAAGTAATTAAGTATGTAAATACAACTAAATTTCTTGGTCTTTGGATACAGAGTAACCTAAAGTGGGAGACACATGTTGATCATCTAATTAAAAACCTGAGTACAATTTGTTATAATTTCAGACAACTGGTACACATAGTTCACATAAAAACTCTCAGAGGTGTGTATTTTGCATGTGCTCACTCCATTTTAAAATATGGCATAACATTATGGGGTAACTCACCACATTGTAAATCATTATTCATAATGCAAAAACGGATTCTAAGAATACTTGGAGGAGTTAAATCAAGATCTACGTGCAGACCATTATTTAAAATATTTAAAATCTTACCTTAGACAGAGAATGGACATTCATGTGAATAGAAGTAACACAGGAGCTCATCAAAACAGTGTAATACACCTAGGAATCACTTTCTTTAATAAACTGCGTACAGCCAATAAAACCACTTGCAATTTTTCAGCATTTAAAAAGTCAGTTTTGGCATACTTGCTAGACCACTGTTTTTATTCTGTTAGTGAATTTATGGAAAGTTTATAATATTGTTACATTTCTGAATTAATTGTGTATATTATAAAATTTCTTGAGATATCTTTATAAAACATTATTTTGTACAAACACTGACTTGTCCTTATTGGATGTGACTTGTTAATTTACAAGTATAGTTAATTGCACGTTAAACTCACAATTTGACGTGTCTTATATCATAGTACTCATGTACAATGTATGATTTACAAGATGAATTAATTATCTATCTATATATCTATACCCGTTAGCTTTATTTTCTCCGTCCATGTTAATAATTTACTTTGCTAAACTGATACAAATTTCGCGTTGCTATAAACAACAAAGCCATCGTATAAAGTTTTAGTGTGAATTCTCGTCAAAATGTTTCAAATTTACAGTTAAATTGTGGCCTACTTTTTCAAAAATTGAGTACTACGTTTCACTATACTTGTTTGAAATTAAAATTTTAAGCATGGATGGCTACAGTTCATGTTATTCTGCTCAAAGAAGTGCCAGAAGTGCCCACATATCGGCATTTGAAGTCTTTTTGGTCAACGTTTATGAATCACAACATCAAGAAGGATTTTTATGAGCAGCACTCATCCACAGAAGCGGCAGCTCAATTTATTCTGTTATAAGAAGTGCCAGAAGTGCCCACATATCGGCATGTGAAGTCTTTTTGGACAACCTTTATAAATCACAAAGTCAAGAAAAATTTCTATGAGCAGCACTCATCCACAGATGCGACCAGATCCAGAACCGTTGAAATATCCGGAGTCACCCAAAAGATGTCCCACATATGCAACCCAGGCAAGGAGAGCAGAGACTGAAATAGGCTACCCGGCCAAGATTACATTTTGGGGCTCCTGCTATTTTTCCGATGGCATCCTTAGGCAAACATAGAGCGATGCCAGACAGAAGCTTTGGCGCAACACCGGAAAATGAAGAACGAGGTGTTCAGGAATATTACACAGAAACATTACACAGAAATATTACACCGAGACGTCGTGAACCTGCAGCAGAAAACACCGCATGATTTAGTGATGCCAATAACTGTTAAACATTCGAGAAACTTCTGTAACCTAGGAGAAAAAAAAAAGAAGAAGAACTTGGAGACGAAACAAATTTAAGAGTGTGTACTGCCTATGCAACAAGGCAAAGATGTTTTCCAGATTTGTCCCCACTACTACTAGCTCCGTTTGGTTGTAAAAAATATACCGCTTTGGACAATAAATCGAGTTATCTCATCGTTATTCTACACGAAGTAGGAGTAACAACGTATCCATACTTTGTTTTCTAGTGTCATGTAAGAATAAAGATAAATTTATTATTCAATGTGTTCCTCTTCGTAGCTTATATTGTGTCCACTAGGGAAGCCTGCATACTATTCAAAGGAAATTCCAAATATTCATTTTACTAATTTTTCAAATGTCTTACATGTGTGCAACTTTAAATTGTTAAGAAAAAAATTCCAGAATGAAAAATGCTCCTTGTAAAAGGTAGTTTGAGGAGGGGCTATTTTCTTGAACAATTGTTGAATTATGTACCTAGTATGACATTTATCTGATATTTTGTTTTGAGTTATACCTACTGTTCATACACCAGGCGCGGCTCCGGGTGACTCGGGAAATTGGCTAACCTAAATTCCAAAATCAGCATCGCAAAAACGGATTATATAGTGGAATAGTGGTTTTGAATTTCGATGAGCCTTCTCTCTGTATATGAGTTCAAAAGTTCCTTAAAATTACCTTTATTTAAAGATATTTAAAGAGTCCTCGCCTTCATTATGTCCACGAAATGCCATTTCTTGTTTACTTCCCCATTGTATTTTACAATATATAGACGTGGCTTTGTCGAAGAACGTCGGCAATTTGTTAGTGTTTTTTCCCAGCTCCTTCAGTCCGACACAATTACGTTCCTCATACGAACGAGGTATGTATTTTGAAGATGCTCTGGCCCAACGTTTTTGTAAACATAGCACTGGTGTTAGCCTATCACATTTACCACGTCGCGTTTGTCATCACTTTTCCATAAAAAAAAAGGGTGTTTGGAGAATGGAACACACCAAGTCGTGTGTTGGATTCATTGTATATCCCTTAAATATGAAGAATTAAAAACTTCACAAATCAAACAATAATCATTGATCACATAAAAAAATTACGTTTTTTACACAGGATTCAAACTGATAATAAGCAGTAGCACATGTTTTGAATGGCATTGAAAAAACTGAAACAACTTTGGGCCTGCTTATGGACCTAACGAAAGAATTTGATCTTGTTAACCACAGTATTTTATTAGATAATTTGGAATTGTATGGTATACGAGGTCTCAGTTAAGATTGGTTTAATTTCTACTTTAGTGGTAGAGAACAGGTAGTTGTATTACAAAATAGCAATTTAATTGGCCATTGCAATTCTAATGAAAATCGAGTAAGCCATGGTATACCATAAGGCTCTAATTTAGGGCCACTTTAATTTTTGGTGTATGTTAATGACCTGCCTAAAATGTTTTCAAACACTGAAGTCCTATTTGCAGATGATACCAGTATGATTTTTAAGGGCAAAGACAGTGAGGAATTACAATTGCGTATTGGCCGACTAATGGAAGGACTTAGTAGTTGGTTAAAATGTAATAAATGAAGTATTAAAACTTAGTGCCCCTAACACCAGATGACAGAGGGATCGGAGCACCGTAGTAGTGGGCCACGCCGTGGCTCAGTGGTTAGACCGCTTGGCTCTCACCAAGGCGGCCCGCGTTCGATCCCAGGCGACCGCAAAGTGAGATTTGTGGTGGATAACACGGCGTTGGGGCGGGTTTTCTCCGGGACCTCCGGTTCCCCCGCCATCTCATTCCACAGGTGCTCCATCTTCATCTCATGCATCATCAGTGTCACCGCCTGCGGTGCCTTATGTAGTAAAAGCGGGCGTTAAACACTACACATTTCATTTACATTTACTGTAGTAGTGGTCGCTCGCTTGTGCTGGCTGGCTGTATACAGCCAGAAGGTTTTTGCTCCATGCCCACCCGTTAAGGTTTTTGCCGCAGGTAAGATTTAGAATTGAAGTTTGTAGGATGAAGGTGATGTAGGTCTTTTGGTTGGGAGTTAATTTACAGGTTACAGAAGTACCTTCGCGTTGAAGGGAAGGATGCAGTACTTTGCACCCAAATCTTTATTTTTTGTTTAATTTTTAGTTGGGGAAATACTTAGATGCCAAACAGCTTAGAAGAATTATGAGGAGCTGAGCTTTAGCTGCTGATGGGATTAGCTCCTCAGTTACCAAGGGTACCCGCAGTCTAGATCGGCGTCTAGTGGGGTCATAATCTCCCACTGATCTAACAAGGGCGCTTCTGTGTGATGGTAAACTTGCATATAATTTTGAAGCCGGGCGCCTAATTTCATCCTCCACGTATTTTGAAAACATTTCAATTATACAACAACATAGTACGTAAAGTAGAGTGTAAACATAGTGACTCATAAATCAAACTAAAAAATGTAATAAGTTAATTTTAAACACTAACAAATCCTTGATGTGTGTTTGGAGGAATTTAGTAACAGTGACGTCAAAATTAATATAAAAATTATTTGTGGTTGGTTTATTGACACTCGTCACTTACTTTTTCATATATTTATGAGAGACTAGTTTCAAAGGCCCTGGCCTCCATTTTCAATCTCTTCTCTTGGGAAGAGATTGAAAATGGAGGCCAGGGCCTTTGAAACTAGTCTCTCATAAATATATGAAAAAGTAAGTGACGAGTGTCAATAAACCAACCACAAATAATTTTTATACTAACAAATCCTATTCTATTAACTTTGATCTAACAAAAAGAGGTAGATCTGTAAAACTTCCAAATATATCAATAGATAATGAGGTAGTTCGATATGTTACAGAAACTGGTTTTCTAGGAGTCACAATTGATAATCATTTGAGTCATCACATACATAATGCCATAGTTAAATTGAATAGAGCACATTTTATGTTCTTAAAGTGAAAAGAAATTTGCAAACTGCATACTTTGAAACTGATATATATATAAAGTATATGTAGAAAAAATAATATCATAAGGAATAGCAGTTTGGAGATCTCCCAGTGGATTAAGTGAAGTTTTTGTTATTCAGAAAAAGATTATTAGAACTATGTTGAGTTTAAATTATCTTACTCAATTGTAAACCTCATTTTAGAGAGCTTAAATTTCTAACTGTCCCTCATCTTTATAGTCTAGAAAATGTTCATTACATTCATAGGCATATTAATAAGTTCTGTATCAACAAGGATATAGATAATAATTTCACCAGAAATCAAAACCATATTCATTTCGATATGGTCAGAATAGCTAAAAAATTGAATTCAATACATCATAGAGGTTTAACTATGTATAATTTTGTTACTGATAAATTACAGATACATAATTCTGTGAAATTAAAAAAAAAAACTCTTAAAGCAATTCTAATTAAACAAGGTTTCTATAGTGTTAATGAATGCTTCGAATATTTTAGTAAATAGAGAAATATGTTATTATTAGGTTTTGATGTTGGTACTATAAAATGTAGTAGTATTGACGAAATCAGATTTATATGTATACATTATTGGTGAATAAATAATAATAATAATAATACTAATACTAATACTAATACTAATAATAATAATGATAATGATAATGATAATGATGGTGATGGTGATGGTGGTGGTGGTGATGGTGATGGTGATGGTGATGATGGTGATGGTGATCATGATGATGATGATGATGATGATGATGATGATGATGATGATGATGATGATGATGATATGTGTATATGTGTAGCCATGAGTTTTTTGGATAATAAATTTCAATTTTTAAGTGTTTCTGCACTTTCATCCCTTTTGACTCTATATTTTGCAGAAGGTTTACTCTGCTATTTATTTTAGGTTGTGATAGAGGGCAGATTGGAAGTGAGAGATGTTCAATTTTGTTTGTGTCTTCAAGGTTGTATTTTCTCAGTAGGTTATAGGCTTTCTGCATAAATCCTTCTTGTGTTTTTAAGGTCCTTTCTCTGCTTTTGTAGTTCTTCCAGTGAGTATTAAAGGGGAGCCTTAGTAGTTTTTCATTTAGTAGGAGATTCTGTTTTTCCATTTCATATTTAATTGGCAAGTTATTTGTAGCAATTTGCATTGCAGTAATTGGTGTTGATTTGACTGCTCCTATTATTAGTCTGAGTGCTTGGTTCTGTAATGTTTCAAGTTGTGCTAGTTTGCTTTGACATGCTGTAAGTATCACCTCGCTTCCATAGAGGAGTGCTGGTTTGATGTAACTTATATAGGTGGTGTTGAGTGTATTGACAGAGGACCCCCATCTCATTTTGTGGTATTAGCCCTTATTTCATAGCAGCATAGAATAGTTATTTAAAATAAAACCTATATACAGTTTTTACAGTGCTGTAATTGGAAAAAAATGTTTAGGCGGTACTTAGCAAACTGGAAAAAAAATGTAGGTGGTACACACCAAAAGCTACTTAAAAAGATTCCAAATGGACTCATACTGGACTACCTCCGGTGGGTCACATCTATGGCACGCAGTTTCTTCAGCTGATCATCTTCCTGATCTGAGCCAAGACCGCTCATAAGACTCTGGATTGAATTTAT
Source organism: Mantis religiosa (assembly GCA_030765055.1). NCBI lineage: Eukaryota > Metazoa > Arthropoda > Insecta > Mantodea > Mantidae > Mantis > Mantis religiosa. The sequence continues at coordinate 188,789,552 of CM060948.1, read as the reverse complement.
CTAATGGCGGCCCAGCAATTCTTAAGAGAATGAGTCTATCTTTTCGTTCTACCAGAGGACTGTTTCTTTTTTTGGTGTGAATATCGTTCATCACAGTAAAAGCTCTAACACATTCTGATATGGAAATCGGAATTGAATCAATTATTCGCAACAAATGTTGAAGGTCTTTTGGTTTAGTGTTAGTGTCCTCATATTTCCTGAACTTTCACTTGCTTGGCAGATGGAACATGTCACACAGATTAGAAACACTCCTGTCTCCACAAGTTATGTCAGTTCCCTGAGGTCAATTATTTATAGTTACAATAGCAGACATTTCAATAGAAGATCTGTCTTCTGTTGCTTTTTGTTTTCTGCATTGCTCTACTTGGTCTATGAAACCCGATGTGATGCATGGCTAGGATTGGCAACAAGTCTGAGTTTGAGATTCTAAGCAAGAGTGCAGTAAAACTGGCAACTGTTTATTGTAACAATTTTTGTGTTGCTACTTAACTCGATGTCGCTAAACATTTTTTCCAACTGCTTCATTCACTTCATCAGCATGGGTTCCTGGAGAATATACCATGGACTCCAGCACCCGAATAGTCTGTTTTTTAGCCTTGTTAGCTTCTGTAATAGTCATGTCTCTTCTTTGTATAAGGAAAGATAAATCTGAGAGCTCAAGTAAGCCATCATAAATAACTGCCAGTTTTTTTTTACAAATTCTGCAGAAATCAAAGCATTGCAAAGGCTCACATATTTACACTTTTCTTTGGAATCCCTGAACTTATCATTTGAAGGCTCCGTGAAATGTTTAACAAGAGACCTGTAACTGTTCCAAATAGATTTCACCGTTCTTGTAGTTGAGGCCACCCATCTGATTGAAAATATTTGCTCCACTTTATTTTCCAATGTACAGGGGCAAAATATATTTAGCTGACCAGACGAAATGAGAGAGCATTCTCTATGATAGTTGTTGCATGAGATGGCTCCACACGTGACAACCGATAATCACGGTTCACACCGCTTGACTCTTCATTGTTATACCAAGAAGCTTTATGGTTAATATAAAAGCTGTTTCATTCCAGTTTAGTGCTAAGAACAAACAATAAACACTATGTTTTCTTTAATTTTAACTGTTGCTACATGAATTTAGATGGTATGCTTACGTGTTAAAATTTTAGGCGGTATGGCGTACATGCTCGTACCGGCCCAACTACAGCACTGAATTTTTACTTATTTTAAACATGTTTGGACTGTGGTAAACCAAATGTCAATTGAGAATAACCCACAGTCTTTTCAAAAGAAGCTGAGTTGGTAGATAAAATGACAATGTTAAATTTGTCATAGTTAAAGCACAAAATATGAATAAATTTAGTGATTTATGTGGTTTATGCACAATAATTATCAAGCACTATGCAGCAACACAACATGTTTGTTGCAAGAAAGATATGCTGATTCAGCAACCTGATGCAATGGTACTAACATCTGATACCTACTATTGTCCTCTTCAGTTTTTCTGCATACTAGCAAGATTAAAAGAAGTGACTGCTTGATCTTAAACATCTGAGAGCAACCACAAATGCGTATTTCACTATCATTGTGCATAAATTGTTACTTCTTTAATTATTTTAGATGAATGCTTATCAGTTACCACTACAGTAAAATGTATGTTTGATTTCCTTTAAATTCTGGAATCTTATCACATATAATGCAATTGTGTTTCTTAACTCAAAAGTGTCTAAACTTGAAAATAATATTTCTTCACTTAAATACAAATAAGAAGCGCGTATTTCCATATCAGTGTGAAATTTAAGGTTAGGGAATCAAACTCAAGTTGTATTTAAGTAATTCAGTTTAAAGGTTTCAGAGTTATAAAGCTTGAAGTTAGGGATTTTGGCAAGACACAATAAATTCAAATAGTTTTAATTGCTCTGAATATTAACACTTTGCATAAAGTATGTGCTGGGCTTGTCTTCAACTACAAAAAGTTTCACTTCTTTTAATAAATGCAAGCTTGAGTTTTCTTCTATTCTGGATGACTTGAGATTAAATGTCCCATATAGAAATACAAGCTAAAGAGCAAAGATACATACCTAAAGCACTAAGGCCAGATCCAGTGTATTCTCCATCCTCTGGATTAAATATTGGCAATGCAGGAGCACCAGGTGGTCCAGGTGGACCAGTTTTTCCAGTTTCTCCAGCCTCACCTGTACAAAGAAATTGCATTTGAAAATTCTGTAGAGTTATAGAAAGAGTAATTCTGTTACATTTTGTAATGGACTGAATAACTAATAGGAAATGTAAATGTAAAATTTCTATAATATGATAACATTGGTAAACCTGAAGTGATAATTGAGTTTTCAAGCCTATCTAGCTTTTCTTTCATAGTTACTTACTTATGCTTATTATATAGCCAGAATCATAACAATACAGTAAACTGTAACTAATTTGCAATTCCTTTCTTGGAAATGTTGAAAACAGTGTTGTTATGATAAATTAAATCTAAATGGAGTCGATTAATGACACTAAACAACACTTACTTTTAAATTTTTAGGAACATGTTTCAGAGACTTTGCCTCTATTTTCAACCGGCCATCGACTGGTTCTCATTGGTGTAGTTAATATTTTGTCATAGGTCTCCTCTGGTGGCGGTTCAAGGAACTTGCTGAACAAATCTTTCTGGGGGATGTCAAAATTGAATACATTGTTCCTATTTTTTGAAATGAAGATTTGTTTCCATGTGGATAGTTCTTGTTTTCCTGATGTATGTTTTAGTAGTTTTGGTTCTGGATTTATGTTGTGGTTTTTTTCCCAAAAATGCATGGCAACTGCTGATTTTTCTAATTGTTTATATTTTATGTTTCTAAAGGGTTCGTTTGCTCTTGTTTCTAAATTTCTTTTAGCTTTTCCAATATAAATTTGACTACAGTCACGGCCTTCAATTTGATATATAGCAGATTTCCATCTAACAAAAAAAAAAACTTCAAGACTATCCAAATACCTCCATCCAAAATCATAAATACAATTAGATCAGTGAAGCATAATCTTGAACTAAAAGTGTCAGGGATTTACTGTGTTCCTTGTGAATGTGGTGCTAACTAAATAGGGTAAACAGGATCAGTAAATAGCTGAAGTGTGCATTTGATGCAGCCAGGAAAATCTGGTATACCTAGATCAGCACTGTTTAGAGCAAGATGACAGGCCAACTTTCAACATAATAACAGTCATAGCCAACTGTGAAGATTATTGGCTACGGAAGCTCTAGCTGTCTTAGAAGAAAACGAAACTCGCCATAAAACTGCATCAACAGCAATGTAGAAAACATAAATCTGTGGATCATACAGCAACATGACCAGTTGCATTCTCTGTAACATCCGAGCTCAATGAAAACATGGAATTCTTTAAAATTTGCACATAATTACTAATTCTGATGACGGAAACAATGAACATTCCAGAAATATTGAAATATCAACAGGTTTTCATCTGGCTTGAAGCCTGAGAAAATGTTGAGAATTTATACTGCCAGGAGAGCTCTAGTTCCTATTCCATCTGTATTCTCAATTCACTTCATACAAGGCATATCCCAATCTCTCTTCCTATTCAGCTGATAGTTCATTCTTTTGTCATTCTGTCAACATGACCTTTCCATTTCATTCTAGTTGTTTCTATCCTATCACTAACTGATCCACTGATACGAATTCTCGGTACCTATGACACCACCACCAATAAGCACAGACACCCTCTCTCCCTATTTGACCGAGACATTACTAATGATACCTCCGCAGCTGAGGTCCTCCAATACCTCCAGCAACTGGTACAGTAATCAGCGTTTGTATTCTCACCTGACTGCTTGAGAGTTTAAGGTACAACCCAACCACACTAGGACGCCATTTCAAATCAGATGAGTAGCACACTACAACACACCCAGGACTCAAAAAGAAATGACAGTGACAACAAACACAGCTACTGCTGGTAAAATCCCACCACACCACTCACTATGTTCATGCATCATCATTAATCTCGCCAACTACTATTATTGCCAAGCCGTAGCTTATATCTAATATTTACCTTTAACCCAAATTAGCTAATTGCACAAACTAACCACCGGGCAACAGTCCGGGCCTTGCCATGGCTGACGTTGGTTACCTCTCCTGACACGCTAGCATGCATGTAGGCTAGCAAGAGTAGAATTAACCAATACTAACCAGGAACACGACCATCTCTATACCCTCCCAATACACAGCAGCATGACTGATATTAACCACGCACCTCTCCATAGTATTGTGACTTTGTGGGTTCGTAGAATTAAAAGTCCAAGTTGCAGAAATTCAAAATGTTCTTTATTTCCGTAGAAGTACGCTTTGGTCAACCCTTACAGTAGCAGAATTACGTCACATACCAATTATAATCTTCCGAGGTCGCCGTCCACAAACAAAAGCGATCACACAATTCAGTTCTGATTACACTCTGTTTACGACTCTGTTTACGACTGTCTCTCTGGTGTGTCGCGATTTCTTATATATACCCCTTTTCGTATTTCTAGAATGAAGAAGACGGCACTAGAATCTTCGAGTTATCTAACTTTATCTGATCCACAACATCGACACCGGAGACGTCCACTTGGCAACTACCTAGACGCGTTCCACTGGTAAAACAAGCGGCGATACGAGATTTGCTGGAGGACATGAGATCCACGGGAGTGATCGAAGAGTCTGACAGCCCTTGGTGTTCCTCTGTAGTCTTGGTGACTAAGAAGAACGGCGAGCTACGCTTCTGCGTGGACTACAAGAATTTGAACGCTGTCACCAGGAAGGACTGTTTCCCCTTACCCCGTATTGACGACGCTCTGGACACGCTTGCTGGTGCGCAGTGATAGTGCGCTGGAGCTGAAGTCTGGTTACTGGCAGGTTGCTCTAGATCCGATAGACAAGGAGAAGACCGTATTCTCAACAGGCCAAGGGTTTTGGCAGTTAACAGTTATGCCCTTTGGTCTTTGCAGAGCACCAGCTACCCTACAACGCCTCATGAAGTCAGTGATGAGAAGATTGACTTATGACGCCTGCCTGCTATACATGGACGACGTCATCATCGTTGGTAAGACCTTCGAAGACCATTTGAAAAACCTGAGCAAGGTGCTACAGAGACTGCAGGCGACCAACCTGAAGCTGAAGACGAAGAAGTGCCAGCTCTTCCGCAAGGAAGTCAACTACTTAGGCCACATAGTCTCACCAATCGAGGTGGCCACAGACCCGGAGAAGACAGAGGCCGTGAGAGATTGGCCTCGGCCAAAGGATAAGAGAGCCTTATGTGTGGACGGAGGACGCCGAAGACGCTTTCCAGCATCTGAAGAAGACGCTTTACAGTGCTCCTATTCTGGGGTTTCCAGACCAGTGGCACCTTCATTGTGGACACCAACGCCAGTGACCAATTCATTGGATGCGTCCTATCCCAAGTCCAGGACGGCCATGAGCAAGTGATAGCCTACTACAGCAAGACGCTATCCAAGGCAGAGAAGAACTACTGCGTCACCCAGCGAGAGTTACTGGAGGTAGTAAAGACCTTGGAGCACGTCTACAAGTACTTGTATGGTCAGCCATTCCACCTGAGGACTTACCAATCCGCCCTAACATGTCTACTTAGTTTTAGGAACCTGGAAGGCCAGACAGCCCGTTGGGTCCAGAGGCTGTAGGAGTACGACTTCACCTCTGAATATCGTAGAGGGAAGAGCCAAGGTAACGCAGACAATGTCCCAAAGATCCTGCCCAGAATAGTGCGGCCAGTGCACAAGAGTGGAAGAGAAGGAGCGTGCAGACGGCTGGGATAGCGCAGGCCTGAGGAGGGAGCAGCTGGCGAACGCCGGCTTGGGGCCACTCTTGAGGGAAGTGAAGGAAGGGACAAGACCAACCTGGGAGGACATCGCACCAAGGAGCACCACATACAAGTCGTACTGGGCCCAAAGGGACTCGCTGAAGATCACAGAGGGCGTGCTGTGCCGGTTATGGGAATCACGCAACGGGAAGACAAAGAGGGAGCAGTTGGTACTTCCCCGAAGTAAGATCCCGGAAGTCTTGGAGGAAGTGCACGCCGGTACTTCAGGAGGACTCCTGGGAGCAAACAGGACGATCGACAAACTATGACAGCGCTACTACTGGCTGAGGCTTCGAGCAGACACTGAGAGATGGTGCCATCAATGTCACGTGTGCGCGGTGAGTCGCGGGCCCCAAACTAGGAGCCGGGGTCGCATGCAGCAGTACATCGTCGGAGCGCCATTCGAACGCATAGCCGTCGACATAGCTGGACCATTCCCAGTGTCCGACCGAGGCACCTCGGTCCACCTGAAGGTGGTCGTGAAGTACTTCACCATGTGGCCGGAGGTATATTCCATCCCGAACAAGGAGGCGAAGACAATTACAAACTGCCGCGTGGAGCAGCTATTTTGGCGTTGTGGGGTGCTGTTAGAGCTCCACAGCGACCAGGGCACCAATTTTGAATCTAACCTCATGAAGGAGGCACTGGAAAGACTTGGGGTGAACAAGACCTGCACAACACCCATACATCCGCAGTCGGACGGCATGGTGGAGAGGTACATTAAGACCTTAGAGGAACACCTGACGAAGGTCGTGGCCAGCCATCAGTGAGACTCAGACGTCAGGGCGCCATTGTTCTTGCTGGCCTACCGCTCAATACACGATACCACTGAGATGACGCCAGCCAGCTTAACGTTCGGCAGAGAGTTACGCCTTCCCTGTGACCTGGCCTTTGGGAGCCCGCCCCCGGGAGCCCGCCCCCCCCCCCGGAAATAAAACACCCAGCAACCGAGTATGTGGAGAACCTGGTCGACCATCTCCACGACATGCATGAGATGGCTCGTCAGAACATCCAGAAGGCGAGCGACCACATGAAGACCCGATACGACAGGCAAGCCAACAGCCAAGGGTTCCAGCGAGGTGACCTGGCCTGGTTGTACCGCCCTACCCAGACCAAGGGACGCTGTCCGAAACTTCAACAGACTTAGCAAGGACCGTATCAGGTGGTGAAGAGCATTAACGACATGGTCTACCGCATCCAGAAGGTGCCCCGAGGAAAGATGTTGGTGGTACACCTGGATCGTCTGGCCCGCTACGATGGGGCTGTTCGGGACAACCAGCCTTGAGGAAGGAGCAGTGTCACCCGATCATTGAACGCACAATAAAGCCAGCTGGTAGGAAAGAAAGAGGCAGATAGCGTCGAAGCCACACCTACGCTCATGTGCAGCGCTAATGACGTGCCGAGGAGTGATGGGGCGGGGAGAGGAAGACAGCCAGAGAAATTTCTGGACAGTTCCGTCGGAATCGTGAAAGACCGTGATGCTTAGTGAATAGTAGGAAAACTTCTAGATACTGCAATTGATGTATATAAGTGATGCATTGGACTAGATGGCTCAGTTTTGGCAGGAAGCCGTAAGGAGTGCAGTTGCTAGTGAGCAGTGTGAAGACAGACTGGAAAATTGCATACGTGTGTGAGTTATCAGAGGTGTACCAAGCATATTTCTATGGAAATAAAGAACGATTTGAATTTCTGCAAGTTGGACTTTTAATTTCACGAATCCACAAAGTCACAGTATGCATGTTAGTTTACTAACCGCATGAGCATGGGGAGACGATGTAGCCTCTGAGGATGATCATCACCGGGGGCAGCGGGTGTAGGGCCGCCCCTACTATAAAAGAAAGTAAACCTAACTGAAGTTTCAGAATTTGGATGTATTTTTTAAAATATATATGTTCCATAGGGTAGTTACTCCATTGCACTGCCCTTGACTGAATGTATAGTTTAATGTGTGCCAGCAATTATACTCTACTCAAATAAAACAAAGTTTAGGTGAAAAGTAGATCATAAGATCTTATTCATCCATGCCATCCTGTACTGTTTCCATTACTAAAGAAATAGAATATATGGTTAACCATAGTTTTCTCTATCCTACCTAATTGATACAAATGTTAATTCTCCTCTACACCACCTACATATCACACTTTCCTTACTTTTTTATTCATAATAGTTAAATGGATAGCAGCTAGAATTTTTCTTTATTTTATTACTCTCCCTATCCCAAAATAAGAGTCACATATCATCCAAGAGCTTTTACTGTTAAGAACAAGAATGTAACAGCAATTCAGGCACCAAAAAATGATGTTTGTTCTGACACAGAACTTATAAACCAGTTTAGCAGTCTGGAACATATGCATGACCTTGGTAGGCTGTCGCATCAACCAAAGTGTTCAGTTACAGCAGACTATCAATGAATGCAGTGGTAGTTACATGAGTCTGATGCTTTGAGTGTAGAATATAAAAATAGAAGTACATACTGTACGGGATCAAGCTCTGTGTGCAGGATGCGGGGAAGTCTGTTATGTGTAGCAGTGCTTGCATAAACAAAAATGATCACTTGAGATTGTTGTTGTTCCTTACATGATCACCAATGTTGGTGGTCTTGCTTTTACGCATTTGTTTATTACAATGCCAAGCTACTGTAACTTATTGTGGATGAGGGTACATCAGAAGCTATTTGTAAATGAAATATTGTGGTCCATAGTGAGGCTCGTCTGTTGGAGTATAACAGAAAAATATTACAAGGAATCCAGGCAAAATTATTTCTTAAATATCCCAATCAAACAGGCAACAAAGGGAGCAGCGAAATATATAGATAGTCCATAGAGTTTAGAGTTACCCAAAATTCACCTTAGGGTGAATAAGGGAAAACCCCTGAAAAAACCGTATCCAAATAACTCACACTGACCAAGCTTTGAACTTGGGACCTCTTGAAAAAGCATAATAATTTGAACAAAAAGAACCACCACCTACTTTACAGATGCTGGCTGCTAGACTATTGCAGAAAATCAGAAAATTTCATTCTGAAGATTAGAAAGGAGCATAAACAACTTCAGGAGCAAAGTGGAGGTTCTGTTGTAGTTTCAACACTGAGGGAAAAAGAAACACACCAAAAGACAAATGAAAAGTGTTTGTGTGAGAATTTGATAATTGTGTTATCAGGAAAGTTCTTCAGGAGCTCTGCAAAATACAGGAAGTAATTCCGAAAACAAAGAAACTCCATCCAATTGTTAAGCAGAGAAAACAGTTTTCTTAGTCACAAAATATTTGATAAGAGTTTTAAAGACTATTGGCTTCATGTGGAGAAAATATGGAAGCAAATGGAAGATTTTGATCCAGAAACTTAAACTCTACAGTGGTCTAAGTATGTTGTACAGGTTAAAGTTTTGTGGAAATCTGGTAGAAACTTATTTATTTAGATGAAACTTGGTTGGACAGTAACCAGGGAAGAGGTCTGGCAGTTGATGAGGTTTTTAAAGTTTCCAAAAGTTACAATGCAGGCAATTGGTTCATTGTTTTACGATACATGCTGGAGACAAGAAGGGATTTGTAAATGTAACGAAACTGTTCTATAAGGCAGAAAAAACCAGTGGGGATTACTATAACCAAATGAGCCACCAAAGTGGTTGAAGTGGTCAAAAGAAATGTTTACTCCACACATCCCATCTTCTTCAGTTATGATTTTGGACATTGAATCTTATCTGAAAAGTGTTGAACCAAATATTTTACCAAAAAAGAGATAATGAACTTCTTGCAAAAACGTGGTGTTAATTTTAACAAAGAAATGAGGAAAGGAGATTTATTCCCCTTCTGGAAGTCCATCGACCAAGAAAAAGGTAAGAAATTGGAGCAAACAGAAGCTGAATATTGGGGCAGAAAAAAACTCGACAGAATCATGTCAGGTGTTATAGATTACATCATTGTGAATAAGGCAACAGATTATGATAGCTTCACCAGTGATAGTGAGAGTGATAGTGACAATAAACATATTTTCACTAGCACGACCACTGTGATGTGAAAGTGAATATCAATGGCTATGAAGGTCTGTATGTTTCTTCATATTTTTTGAATCAAGTTAAATTTAAGTGTACACAATAGTAAAAAGGTTATTCTTAAATAGTGTCATACTACATAACACTAGTAGTGCCCGTTAGTGTGGTTTTGGCATTTATTTACACTGTTCAGTTTTATGCATTCATTGAAAACACTGAAATGCCACCATCTATCTGGCCGTTAGCCTTCCCCTCCCCTCTCTAATGCCGTTCTTACTCAATGTAAACTTGATCGCAATCCTTCCAAAGACACAAAGGTTGCTCCCAAATAGTACTATTAACATATTGTACAAGTGACATTGACGCAATGGGACCAGTAAAGGATATTGGAGATGATCAGAGGCAAGCCATTTATGATCATTTACTTCGTATAAGTAATAATGAGATATGATAAAGGAAAGTGCTGTAAAATTTGCTGTTCATAGACGGACCATAGAGCACATATGGAAAGAAGGTGAGAACTCCATATTGAATGACAACATTGTTGCCGATGTCTCCTCTAGAATGAAAGGGAAAGTCATCAGAAATAAGAAATTCATAGATCAGGATATTCAATTATTATATATATTCACACACACATATATATATATATATATTCAATGAATTTATATTTATATATTCAATAAATTTATATATTTATATATTCATTTTATATATTCAATGACATTCCCTCTATTAGATGATTCAGCACTCTCAATGTGGCCGCGAAATGCAGGCCCTTGTTTTTCCAAAAAGCAGACAGCTCGTATGAACTGTGACAGTATTGCTCTGTTTTTTCTAACTTCCATGTTATATTGCTCAGTTGATTATTTATATTGGTTGCTTAAACAAAATTCTATTCTACTGTTTTTACCAAACATTTTTAGTTCCTCTCACAAATAATGTGATTGCAGGAATATTTGTACTTTTTACTGCTTTATATATGTTGTTCAAATCATCATATCCTCCTGCAGTCCAAACTGTCTTTTCTTTAGAAAATAAAAGACATGACCAACAAAACAATTTATTTAAGGTCCTGCACCCACAAAGCCATGCTTCATAATCATACACATTATCACTGAAGTGCCTCAAACATCTTTTTAATGCTGGTGGTTATATTTAAAGAATGTTTCAAGGGTCCTGCTTTTATTAAGTTTTCTTTTACAGTAAAACATAAATCATGGAAGGCACACACTTTCAGTTTGTTGATTGCACAGCACTAGATTCCATTTTCAGTACACCTGGTTTATGAGAAATGCAGTGCTCTCTCTACAACACTGTTTTCCTCATGGTGACTCGTGCAGATGTACATCAGCAATGTACATACTCCGCTCTCAGTTGCTTGACATATTTTCCACATACACTACAGTCATAATTATCATCCAAAATGCGGCTTGTTGTAATCTAATATGATCAAAAGATGCTAAAATTACAAAGTTAACCTTCACTGCCAGACAAAATACCGAAAACTTCAATTTAAAGCACTTTAACCATAACAAGTAATATCTACTCTTCTGTGTTACATCCACTGTGCGTGCGTCACCTCCTGAGACTGGCGAGCAACATTAACAAATCTCATTCACCCACTCTGCTTTTCATGACTGTCACGATACACTAACAGTAATTCATGAAAGATGATTGTTCAGAACATATTCTTCAGCAAAGATTATGTCAATAAGATTAATGTAGTAGGGAAGTGTTAACTAAGGGAAATTGCCCGAATATGTAATACATCACCCACATCCATTGACGCTACACCCGTGTTTCCAAGCTATAAATGGTCTCCATTGTATAAATCTACCTAAAGAGCAATCAAATGATAAAGAATAAGTTAAAATATGTAATTGTATAATGCAGAAATATTTAACAACAAAATAAATTTCCCAATTTGTGCCAAACCACTTTCCCTTTCCCTTCTTGTTTCCTCTTTTCTAATAGCACAACTATCTGCACAGCAACTGCCATTAACCGTTATAAATCTTATACATACATGCATGATATAAAGCTGCACATTGCTTCTATCCTTTCCCTCAGCAATGGTTTTCTCTTTATTCATCCTTACTGTAAAACAAAACATAATATACATTTTACTAACTAGATTTACCTTTCTGTCCTTTGCTGCCATCTCTACCATTTGCTCCAGGAAAACCAGGAAGGCCATCAATTCCAGGTGATCCTGGCTCTCCTTTAAATCCTTGGGCTCCTTGAGGACCTTGATGACCCTAAAATTAAGTAATTATTCTTTTTTTTTCATTGTATAGAAAACCATATATCATGTTTATTTGTAGAACTTCTCTTACTCTTGAAGGAGTAATTTGGCAGAAGATTAGCTGCCAGTCTTATGTCTGCACAAATCATAAATAATAAAACATAAGCAAATAAAGTAAAGAACACAACAAGACTCATATTCTGTGTTGAAGGCTTACTATGCCACTAAAAATTTGTAACCTATGTCTAAAAAAGGACACAAAAACACAAAAGTAATTTCACTTTTATAGGTAAATGACTGATGTATACTGCTATCAAAGCATTGATAATAACCTTATTAAAAAAAAGGAATAAAAGATTCTGTCATTCTGAAGCATCCTTACCCTGTCACCCTTAGCACCTTTTTGTCCTGGGTCCCCTCTTTCACCTTTGCTTCCTGGGACTCCTCGTTCCCCTGGTATTCCAGGTGTACCTGAAATTCCTGGTTCTCCTTTAGGGCCTGGACTTCCTGGACGTCCAAGGGCAGGTCCAAAACCACTTCCGAGAATTGACTCCTAATAGACAGAATTTTAACTGAAACTTATATGTTCTAAATTTCTTGTGACCTAACATAAGTAATAACAATATTTTGTTTTCTTCTTTTAATTTAGCACTTTTCATTAGTTCTTTTACAATACATGATACAGTAGTCCAATTATATACAAAATTTGCATCTAAATTAAATTTTACACAGTTTTATATATATTAACTCATCACTGAAACTTTTGATAATAATATTTAATACATTTATAAACACTTTATTTAGACATTTATAACATTTTCACTATAAAACAGATATGTATATGCATTTTTAACTGCCTGTCATCTTTTGAATCTAAACACTATAGTCAATAGTTAGATATAATAGAAATGAAATGAGGGATTACTAAGCTATTTTTATTTTTATTTTCTTGTCCTATGCAACAAGGTAAAGTCATGAAATTATTTAAATACACCTTACACAATTAAGTTACATAGAAACACAAGGAAATTTAGTAAATATATATATATAAATATAAACCCTTTAAAATATTAAAAAAACAGGTTCCTAAATAGCATTAGCCTTGTCAACAAGTGAAGTATAAAATCAGATTAATGACTAATCCCAATCTGTGGCAAGTGTTGCCCATATTGATGCTGTTTTTATTCACATCATCCTTGGGTTTGTTCTATCATGACTTAGAGCATCAAGAAGTGTAAATACTGTATTATCTTTGCTCAAAAACATGAAAATTTTACCACTGTGAGTAAACAATTAGTTTAGAAGCCAGTTATAAAACATGTATTTTCAATGTTTACAAGCATGATAAAGAGTATCATGGCTGGCCCCTTAGCTCAGTCGGTAGAGCACCTGTCTGCCATGCTGGGGGTCCTGGGTTTGATTCCTGGGGTGGGGGTGGGGATTTTTCTCTGACCAAGATAATTCCTCATCTAAATATGAATGAGAGTGCGAATGTGTGTGTGATCAAATGATTAAAACCCATATCCTTCGATATGTTCCAAAGGAGAATGGCCGCAAATGAGATCATTGTAGTTAAAGGTATAAATGAAAAAAAAAAAGGAAAAAAAAGAGTATCACATAATACTTAGAATAATTTTTGGTTACTACACATTATAGTCATAATGATTTATGCATAATAAATAAATATAGTATGGACACAAAGTATTTCCTTGGCAATACATCATGAAAAAATTGTGATGTTTGAACAGTATGTGCCCACTCTGCTGTTGCCTTGCATTATAGAAGAGCAACAAAGTATTATTTTTTTATAGAGGTAAGAGAGAGAAATTAAAGGTCTTAAGAAAGACCTGAAATCTGCAGCAGAAAGAAGGTTGAATATGCAGAAATCTCTTAATATTAAAAAACAGAAGACAAAATGTCAGTGATGAATGGCAGAGTAAGAGATAAGTTTGCATGACAACTTAGCAAAACAGATTCAATCAGCAGATCCATTATAGCAGGCAAATTATTATTGCTGTAGAATCCAATATGAGACATGGATCTCCAGACAGTATCATTATAAGCATGTGCGGTAGACAATCTTTTATAAGCACTTGTACCATTATGCTTTTGAAGGAGATGCTCTTCTTCACTGAACCATCACAAGGGATGAATCGTCCTGGAAGCACCATAATCAACCAGATAATAAGAGGCAGTCAATGGAGTGGAAGTACCCATTGTTTTGAAAACAAGTTTAAGACATTAGCATCCAATGGAAAAGTTATGCTGACTCTTGGGGTGTCAGTGCTTTTGTGACTAGTACTTGTTACATTGAGATACTTGTAAGCAAGTTGAATCCTAATTAAATTATAGATGAGTCGTATTTGAATTTACGCAAGTGCTTCATTTACATAAGTGAAGTGTAAAAAATACAACTCATCTATAATTCAACTATGTTTCACTTCACTGTAGTGATTCAATAAAGTAAAATTTCGATAAGCTGAATCCTGTTATATGATCAAAACACAGAAGACTTCTCTCATAAGGAGTGTTGGGGCATCACAAAATGCCTTACTCCATATGGCTGTAATAGTACGGATTTAATGTGTGATCTGAAGTTTGCGGTACCAAGGCCCATAAATCTTGATCTGGAATCATCAATATTTTACTTTATCTAAATTTAACTGTATTGGAACACCACAGTGAAGCAAAATAATTATTAAATTATAGATGAGTCGTATTTATTACACATCGGCTTCACTTACGTACCTATATTGAGTTTTTTATTAATTTTCCAATATAGAAGTAGATTTTTTCCTAATTATATTTTTATCCATAGTCTCCAAGCTTTCTACTGCTATTTCTATATCTGCAATGAACTCATCAGGGTTGTTGGAGTATGATATACACATTTTCAGGCCTTTCTTTAGCATCTCTATTTTTTTTTTATTAATTTTCCAATATATGTACGTAAGTGAAGTCGATGTGAAATAAATACGACTCATCTATAATTTAATAATATTTTACTTCTCCTTTCTTGGAAGTGTTGAAAACAGTGTTGTTATGATAAATTAACTTTAAAGAGAGTCGATTAAAGACACTAGACAACACTTACCTTTAAATTTTTCCGGAACATGTTTCAGAGGCTTTGCCTCTATCATCGGCCGGCTCTCGAGAGTCGAGAGTCGAGAGCCGGCCGATGATAGAGGCAAAGCCTCTGAAACATGTTCCGGAAAAATTTAAAAGTAAGTGTTGTCTAGTGTCTTTAATCGACTCTCTTTAAAGTTAATATTTTACTTGTTTGAACCCTTGTAAAAATTATGCAGGATCACAAATTTGCAGATGATGGGGATGGTACGAAACTGGAGTTACTTTTTAGAGGACATCTCTCAACCAACTCTACTCAGTGGAAGAATATGTGAACTCTATTGATAAGATTTGAAAAACAGTATAAAAATAATCTTGAGCATTCAGCTAATGATTTATTTTTCTGTTTTATGTGATGGAGAATTAAAACTGTTTGAAGTGAAATCAACTGCAGCCAGCTTATGACCGAGTTTGTAAGAAGAAATGTTCTATAGAAAAATGGGATTAATTGTAGTAATATTATATGTGTTTGGAGGAATTTAGTAACAGCGACGTCAAAAATAATCTCAAAAACTATTTGTTGTTGGTTTATTGATACTCGTCTCTTACTTTTTTATATTAATGAGAGACTAGTTTCATAGTCAATCACAATAGTTCAAAATGGAGGCGATTGCCTTTGAAACTAGATCTCATTAATATAAATAAATGCATAAATCAGCTTCCAGAATTTAAATTTAACGATTATTTTATATGCTAAATATTTCTTCTGCATTATAATAGTAACTATCACATGGTGGAACAGCCCAAATGGGGCCTGGGTTTACAAACATAACTGCCAGTCTCTTGTCCATGTGAGCATAGCAGAGGTCCATGCTTATCAAATTGATATAAGGAGGTAATGCAGCCATCATGGATTCTTCTGCTGTTGGCTTTTGTGGCAGTTCCTCAATTTCCTTATAATCAGGGCGGGTATCTTTCTTTTGCAACTAGGACTTAAAATTGGCACCTATTGTGGCTTTGAATCTGGCATAATTTGTGGTTGAGAATGAATGAATGAATGTGTAGTGTTTAACACCCGCTTTTACTACATATGGCACCGCAGGCAATGACACTGATGATACATGAGATGAAGATGGAGCACCAGTGGAATGAGATGGCGGGGGAAACTGGAGATCCCGGAGAAAACCCGCCCCAGCACCGTGTTGTCCACCACAAATCTCACTTTGCGGTCGCCTGGGATTGAACTCGGCCTGCCTTGGTGAGAGCCAAGCGGTCTAACCACTGAGCCACGGCATGGCCTTTTGTAAAGGAATTAGATAACATTAATGTCGTATTCTGTCAAACAGTTGAAAATGTTGTTTTATCAGAGATACAATCTCAAAGTGTGTGTATAGAAATACTAAATGTAATGTTTGCAATGTCAAGCACATTTATACTATAAGGTCTAATTAGTGAATCAGTTTAAGAAAAAAATTGCAATTTATTATAATAAACTGCTGTTTTGTAAATATTTATTATAATTAATACTGGCTAATGGAGAGGAATGTACTCATTTATGCACCCATTGAGCATCTACACTTGTTATTCTGTCTGGCATGTTTAATTTAAAAACTTTGTCCTGAAATATTAAGTTTATCCATAGTGGCAGCATGATTGTACCTTCACTCACAATATAAACCATTATAGTGCAATCCCTCAAATCACACATGCAGTGCAATGATGACAGGTAGAATGTTGAAATCGCCATTATAGTCAGATTTCTCATATTAATTCCCACACTGCTTTAGATGCAATTCTTCCAATATAAAGCATACTGCATGTATATTTACCTAGTTTCTCACTTGATCCATCTTTAATCTAATTGTTTAGTGTTAATTAAACCTACCTGTAAACTTAAATATACACTTTTGTTTACTTTCAGTGATGAGTAAATTCATTTAGTGTTTCAAAGAATGATGCTGATACAAGTACTTTGCATCATATACTCATTATGTAATAATGAAGTTAAGAAGCAAAAGCTGCACATTATGTAGAGCTTAGATATATAGCATATTTATACACTAAAAGGCAAACATTTCAACATTCATACCTTGAACATGGCTCTAGGTTTCCAACTTGGCTACAAGAAAGCAGCAGAAGAAAAACAGAACACAACAACAGTAACAACAGCACCAGATAAAGATAAATAAACAAGGTGCAAAATGCATGAGAAATACATGCAATTTGGTGCACTGCTTTGTAGTGTTCTTCTTGGTTGAAAGTGATAACATGCCACTAGAATTTTCTCCACTAAATAGAAAACAGACATTATATTGAACTGTATAAAAGTGGTTTCATGTCCTGAGCTAGAAACTACAAAAGCTAATTTGAGTTGAAAATTGAACGAGCCAAGCTTTACCTTCTTGGAATTCACAGTTATTACTATTTAGTTGCTGAAACAGCCTCCATTTGCTATCAGTGTTCAAATTTCCTCCAAAATAAATGTTCAAATACAGGATACTGTATGTAAACGTTTTAAACAGTACTTGTATGTTTCAAATGGTGTGCTATCAGGAGTTGCTTCAATGGGTATAAGAAACTTAGTCTTCTGTTTACATGGCTAGAATGGTACTTTAAAATGTGTCCTCACAATTACCTTTTCTCGTCTGCATGACAGTAGGTACCCACATACCTTAAATAACTATAGCCTGATGTGCTACATTCACATGACTATCTTTACTCACCCATCTATAAACTATTCTTAGAGATGCTTACCTTTCTATCTACCCTTTGTTAATCCTGATAAACTCTGGATGACATTTATACTTTTCAATGTAGGGTACAGCAGGTTAAAGTGACAGAATTTTAAAGACATTTCATTATGAATTCTCTTTGTATGCCTATGAGAGTAAATGAATAACTTCCCATTTGGAAAAGTGTATATGAGAATTCAAACCAATAACAAGCAATAATGGTCAGCAAAACGGGGGGGGGGGGGGAAGAAAAAAATCTACAATTTTTGTGAAAATTCTGCCTATTTTGTACAGCTTACCAATTATACAAAAATCATTCCGAATGAATAGCACTTCAGATTATTATTATCAGAAAATTCTTGCTTTTTCATGGAAATATCTCAAATGTACTTTAATCAAGAACCTAAGAACCATTTATGAGGAAATAGACATTTCTGAAATACGTTTTTGGTAAAAGATAATTTGAGATGAGTTAATTTTATACTTTTCTTTCATGGAAGTGTTGAAAACAGTGTTGTTATAATAAATTAAATTTAAGGGTGAGTTGATTAGTGACACTAAACAACATTTATTTTTAAATTTCCTGGAACATGTTTTAGAGGCTAATTTTCTCCATTGTCAACCAGACATCGATTGGTTCTCAGTGGTGTAGCTGGCGATATTTTGTCGGAGATCTCCTCTGGTAGCGGTTCGAGGAACTTGCTGAACAAATCTTTTTGGGGGATCTCGAAATTGAATAATTTGTTTCTATTTTGAAATGAAAAATTTGTTCCCATGTGGACAGTGCTTGTTTTCCTGTTGTGTGTTTAAGTAGTTTTGGTGCTGGATTTATGTTGTGGTTTTTTCCCAAAAATGCATGGTAACTGCTGATTTTTCTAATTGTTTGTATTTTATGTTCCTTAAGTGTTCCTTTGCTTTTGCTTCTAAATTTCTTTTGGTTTTTCCAATATAAATTTGACTACAGTCACAGCATTCAAATTTGGTATATACCAGACTTTTTATTAGATGGATGGCATCTTTGATTTTTGAGCATATTAGGTTTATTTAAGAAGTAATGGTTGACTGGTGCTAGTTGAATGTTTTGTTTTTTGAAGACATTTTTGAATTTATCAAAGGCCCATGGGTGTTAAGTGAACTTTTTGAAGGTCATTTTAGTTTCTGTAATTGAGAGGGTTGTGGTTTCCTTTAGTAGCTTCTTATTTTTTGCTAACTTCACCTTTTTGTCCACTAATGATTTGGGAAAGTCATTTTTTGTGCTATTTCAATTACTTTTTTGTATTCTGTTTTGTATTCTTCTGCTGTGAGAGGGATGTTGAACAGTCTGTGTGTTAAACTATTGAAGATTGCCTGTTTGTGGGATCTTGGGTTGTAGCCATTAGCTTTTATATAGCTGTCTGTGTTGGTTTTCTGTAAACGCCAAAGTTTATTCTGTTCTTATTTCTGATTATTTTTATATCCAAACATGGTAAATGCTTGCCTTTTTCTATATCTACAGTGAACTTTATACTTCTTTTTCTTGGATGTTTAAAAGTTTTAGTGCATCACTGATGTGTTTTTTTGGTACTATTGCAAAGATGTCATCTACCTATCGCTGCCAGGGTTTAAACATCCAAGGGAAACCTTTGGTGATTCTTGTTTCTAATGCACTCATGTAGAGATCGGCCAGGAAGGGTGATAGGGGGTTGCTCATTGCTAAACCTGAAGTCTGGAAATATTTTGTTTGAAACTGGAAAAAATTTTGTTCTATACATAATTTGGTTAGTTCGATTTAATCTGAAATTTCAGGTGATTTGAGCCATTTTTCTATTAACAGTGGGAATTGTTTTACTGGTATACTGGGAAACAGAGATTTAACATCAAACGAGACTAGAGTGTCCTCTTCTTTTAGCTTAGTATCCTTAAGCTGCTCTATAAGTTTGTAGGTGTCTTTTATAATAGGCTATCAAATTTAGGAAATGAGTTGAATTCATTTATTAGCCACTTTGCAGGTTTGTATGTTGTTATGTTAGCTTGTTATGTTAGCAGTATAAATTCACCAACATACAAACTTGCAAAGTGTCCTGTCTTGCAAGTCTCAAAGTGTCCAAACTTGCAAGTGTACTGTCCACAGGGGAACAAATTTTCATTTCAAAAAAAAAAGAAACAAAGTATTCAATTTCAACATCCCCCAAAAAGATTTGTTCAGCAAGTTCCTTGAACCGCCACCAGAGGAGACCTCTGATAAAATATTGCCAGCTACACCACTGAGAACCAGTCGATGTCCAGTTGACAATGGAGGAAAGCAGCCCCCGAAACACGTTCCGGGAAATTTAAAGTAAGTGTTGTTTAGTGTCATTAATCGACTCACCTTTAAATTGAATGAGTTGATTTTATTTAAAATCTTTGTGTTGCATTCCAGAAAGTGTTAAACTTAAATATCGAGTTTGGTATTTAACTGACTTTTAGCTTTTTAGTTATGCTGTTTATAGACACAAATACACAAACAGATATACATACAGATCTTTTAGCAGAAAGCATTTTTGGGTTTCAAGCAGTCCCAAAATCTGTATTTATGGTGCAATGTCAGCATCAAGTTTTTGGAAGGTAAGTAGATTAGGTAAAAATGAGACATCATGATGATAAATGCAATTTTTTTTAACAATACCAACATTTCAACATTTCAACATTTGATAAAAATATTTTATACGGGTTTACACTGCTTTCAAGGTTTAAATCCTATGAATCTATATTGATTTTCATTTATAAATATTTTAAAATCTTCCCTGTAGGGTGTGTGATACATATAACAGACCTTTTTACTTTTTATTATCTTTGTAGTTTAAAATTT
This sequence comes from Mantis religiosa, assembly GCA_030765055.1. Classification (NCBI taxonomy): domain Eukaryota; kingdom Metazoa; phylum Arthropoda; class Insecta; order Mantodea; family Mantidae; genus Mantis; species Mantis religiosa. Next base: position 188,768,843 of record CM060948.1, on the reverse strand, counting down.
CCATTGAAATTTACCTTATTAGTCTCTTATGCTCTATCAATGATTTCATCAGCGAAATCTTACACAAAATTCCTCACTTAATGTTCAGCATATCTTAATACAAATGCAGCAGCTTTCTTATTCTTCTTTATTTTTCTAATATCACTCATACTACTGAAAATCTCTGGGACTTTTTCCTGGCTTCTTACTTACCTGTAGTTTCTCTTTAAGGTATTGTTAGATAAGCTCACTGCACAAAAAAGATGAATACAGAAATGTAGTAGGGACCAGAAGAGACCTTAATCCTTCAGGGACCTAATGTAACCTGCAATGGTCCCCTTGCAAAACCTTCTAATCTACTACTTTTTATTGTAGGCTGAGAATTGAACATGTTGGTAGTTTCGGAAATGGCAACCGTGTGTAGTGGTCTCTAAGTCATGGATTGGTTTTGTACTTAAAAATAGGATTGTGGTTAACTGATTCATTTGGGCAAAGCAGCCATTTGCTTGGCAAAAATTCTGATAATAAATTAAACATTGTGAGTAGTCTGAATTTTTATATTTCTTGTATTTCCACAAAGCATATGAATTATGTAGAAAACTGAAGCTACTGACTATGAAGCAACCCAAATATTATAAATTAACTACAAAACTTGGTAACCAACTTCACTCATCTGGTTTAAAATTTTTGCAATCCTCTGGAACTGGTTTCGAAAATTTTAAACCAGATAAGTAAACTAGTTCCGAAGGTGTTATAGTTTATATATAATAGCTAATGAATTAGTTTGTATTAAAATACGTTCAAATAATCTTAAACATATTTAGCTAATAATAACTTTTGCTGTTGGTGTGTTTCATGCCTAGTATGAAAAAAACTATAATTAAAATCATTTGCTATTATTTATTTAAATTTTAGCTGCCAAAATTCCACGAATTTGCTAAAAACTACATGTTTTCTGCTCATACACCTTCAATTTATCATCTTTCTTTTGACACTGATCTCAAGCCAATAAAGACACTGAATGTGGTGATGATGATTAAAGAGTGACAGAAGTTCCCCCTAAAAATCCTACAAATAACACAAAATCCTATAAATAAAAATCTACATAGTATATTACTTCCATATGACTTTCCCTAACTATTCTTCAATAAAAAGTATTCTTGAAAAGCCTATTCTTCTATCTATGCTATGTTGTTGCTATGTAAGGGTGTTGAAATTCAATTTTCTTTGTATGTTCAGGAGGAGAAACAAAATTAATAACAACTTTCTATTTGAATAAAGCATAAGATTTGGAAAATTGAAATTAATAATAAGGAATATCTTGCAAATGGTTAACTTAAAAAAATCATATATATTGTGTACTTTAATGAGATTTAATTTTTTGTGTCTTAAGTATTTGACCATATCTCAAAACGGTCCCTGCCTGCAGATCCAAATAATGGACTATTACTTTGGAATGTTTTGTTTTGGAAAACATTTTCATTTTATGTGAGCGGATTTCAATTGTTTCTTCAGGATACCATAAGTCATTCAGACTTAGCTGGGAGATCAGTATACTGATCACCAACTTTTCCTCCTAATACAATCTATGGCATGTACATTAAACTCATATTAAAATATTGTGGTGAAGTGCTTAAAGCTTCATCTTCAAACAGAAGAATCATTGAACAAACCCAAAATCAAGCATTATGATTAATAAATGGAGCCATTAAAACAACTCTAATTGAAGCTTTGTTAACTGTTACATCCAATAAGCCCATCATGACAGAACTTCAATGAAAGCCCTCATAACTTATGAAAAGTTAATATAACTACCAGATTCTAAGAAATGGTGCAACTTCGAAAATTCTGTGCATCATATGAAAACACAGATTGGATTTATAGATAGCCCTGATAGTGATCAACTTGTTACATATTCATCTGAAGCACAAAATGTTCCATCTTGTTATAATAAAAAATAATCAATTTGTGGTTGACTACCGACTTCAACTTAATGAAAAATTTAATAATGTTAATCCTGTTCAAGCCAAAGCTTTTACCCTTGAAACCATCAATACAACATACCATCTCTGTGGTGGGATTCACATCTATACTGATGGCTCTCTTTTGTATTATGAAGAAGGAGTTGGAGCAGGTGCCTTTTGTCCATTCTTTTGCTTTTATAAGAAGGTGGGAAAATATAAAACCAATTTTGACGGTGAAATTGATTATATATATGCATACATCACTTTAAAATTTATTTCCATGTTTATATATAGTCAAAAATCTAGATCTTCTGTCTGATTCTAAAGCTGCCCTCTAAGCTATTGTTTCTGCTACTTGGCCCAAAATGATGAAGATCAAAAAAATACATAATGTGATTAAACAAATACAAAATCTACATAAAAATATAGTCTTACAGTGTATTCCTGCACACTGTGGCGTTAGTAGAAATGAAATGATATTTTAACAAATAAATTCCCCTGTGAATCAATTAAAAGGACTGTTAAAAGAAACATAACTTCAAATTATAATCAAAAAATAGCATTTGAAAATCAATAATCAAAATGGAAGAAAGTTTTGGATGATCCATGAATAGTACCAGATTTACCAAGGAAATCCTCTGTTGTTGCATTTTGGTTGATCATAGGACATGATTGATTGCTTGAATAAACATCTTTTCAGAATTAGAATAATGGCACCTCCAAATTGTTTATTGTGCTCCAAAGAAGAAGAAATGGACACGGAACATTTAAAAAAATTATGGATCCACTGGGGCTTTTGAAACTCTTAATGTCAAAATATTGGGAAGCAAGAAAGCGAATGACTTCACTATTAACTCCTGAGCATACACACATTTTTTGTGTAGTAAGATTTTGCCTCTCTCTTATAGTTTGTTTACCAGTTATGAAATGTAATCAAGGATGAAGAGGATTTCAAAGGCTCTTCCCAGAAAATTTAAGATATACCCCTCATTTGCCGTGAAAATATTTAAGCATATGATAAGTATTTAATAAAAAAAAATAATTAGAGATATTTTTGAGAAAATAAGCATTTTGAAAAATATTCTGTGCAAATGAGAGTTCGAGATGTAGATATTTTTATTAAAATGTTTCATGTAGCATCCTTGTAAGATGCTGAACTTAAATACTTGAATACCAACTTTGGTATTTAACCGACTATTTATTTTGGAGTTCATACACATGCACAGGCACACATATCCAGATATTTAAAAAAGAAAATGCTTTCTATGTATTCAGGAAGTCTGTCTCAGGACATGTATTTCTAGTGTAAACTGGATTGAAGTTTTGGATGGAATGGAATACTTCCTCTATGTACTGTGTGCATATTAGAGAAAGTACAAATAAATTAATCTAGTCATTCAGACTACTTCCCTCTGACTGAAATTTAAACTCATACCTTCAGGATTACTGAATAGTGCCTTCAGTTTTATACTATCTGCTTTACAAAACTTTTAGCTTAGGTTTGTAGGAAATCTAGACTTACATGCAATCAATAATGGCAACATACAAAGAGATTATAAATGAATCCCTTAGAATGCTTCATGTTCAAACTGTTTTAAAAGCATTTTTGTTACTTTGATATTCTGTAATCCTAGGTTTAGGTTTAAATGTTTATATTAACATGCACATGCAACTGTTGCTTGTGTGTAAATAAATAAAATTCATTCACAGAGTTCAACATTTTCATACATCATGTATCTTTACTACAAATAGGCACCAATGAAAATAATTGTAAAATTGTACAGTTTATGTTGGCTTTGGACTTATACAACATAAGCTCAAGTGCAGATACCCAACAGTGTGCATGCTTGTATTTAGATTTGTACCTCAGTAAAATAATTTGTTTGTTGACTGTTTTTGCAAGAGATCTTAAACTTTAAAAACTTAACAATATTTTTTCAAAACTATATTTTGCAACAGTGCATGTTGGTTTATTTTGTAGTTATTTGAGGTTTTATTTTAATTCAATCACTTTATGACACATTTATTCTCTTGAAAGTTATTGAGGGCTACAGTTAAGTAAGCACTTTAATAAACTCAATGTCACAGATATATAAATATTAGGAGTTGATTTTAGGACATGTTTGTTTCAACAGAACTTGTTTCGGAAGATTTTGGTTCCATGAACTGTGTGTTGACTGGTGGCGTTGGTGGCTTCTGCCCTGTGCTACCTGGTAGTTGGCATGATGAATTTGGTGTAGATGCCTGGAGGCACAACTTCAAAATTCATATTTCTGTGCTTATGTTTTTGGATGAGAATATGCTCCTACACAGCAAGTGGGTATGTGCACACGTACAACACAAGAACAAAAAATTGTATGTATGAATATTTATAAGTAAATGTTATTTACAATTATTGTTATATTTTAATTTTAATTGTTTAATGTTAAATGACAATGCCAGAAATTATGTAAATAATCTATTGGTTGCAATAAATTGAAATTGAAATTGGGTGGTTTACTTCTTTAAACAGTTTGATGTTTGTATCTATTTATGGTGGTTTTCCCAAAAGTGTGCTGAAATGGTTGATTATATTTGTTTATCTGTTTCTGATGTGCCCTTTGGTGCAGATGTTATGTTACATTTAGTCTTACCAATGTATAATGTACTTCCAGCTAAGTCTGAATGACTTGTGGTATCCTGAAGAAACAATTGAAATCTGCTCACATAGAATGAAAATGTTTTCTTAGCCTACAGATTCCAGATGTGAAGGTTTTTGGTAGTGCTCTCAACAAATTCTTCAAGCTGAGTTTATTCTGCTGAGCTAGGTTTATATTATGCTTTAAGATAATCTTCTGAAACTTGTTATGCAAAATTGGATGGAATGTAAGTTTTGTCATCTTCTCATTTTCCAAAGGTGTTACGGTTGTGGTGTTGTTGATTTCTCTCTTCCTTTTGAACTTTAGTATTTCTCTGTCCATCAAGTTTCTAATAAAACATATTCATAAGTGCTATCTGGTTGAATTATTGGTATTCTTTGTTATATTCACTCTTGTTTAGAGGAAAATTAATCAATCTATGTACCAGACTCTTACAAATTGCATGATGGTATGGTTTCAGGTTAAAACTATTGCACTTAATGCACATGTCTGTGTGATTTAACTTTCTGTATATTCTCAAGGAGAGTCTGTTTTCATTTATGATTATTTTAATGTCCAAAAATATAGATGTCCATCCTCCTCTCTCTATGGTGAATTTTATTGCTCCATCTTGCAAATTTAGTAGTTTTAAGACATCCTGGACAATTATTTCGGGGATTATTGCAAAAAAAATCATCCACATATCTAAACAATTTGAATATGCTTTTTGAACATGCTAAGAATCAGTGCCTTTCCAGAACTTACTGTTACAGACAAGTACTCAAGTGCAATAGCTTTAACCTGAAATTACGTCATAATATAATTTTCAATCTGGTACATAGATTGATTAATTTTCCTCCAAGCAAACAGGAATACAATAAAGAATGCTAGAAAATCAATAAGATAGCATTAATAAATGGATATAATACAAAACAGTACTAAAATTTCAAAGGAAAAGAACAAATCAACAATAGCACTACCCTAACTCCCTTGGAAAACAAGAAGAAAATGACAAAATATACATTCTATCCATTTTTGCATAACAAGTTTCAGAAGATTTTCAAGAAAAATATAAATGTATCTCTGCAGAATAAGTTAAGCTTGAAGAAGCTGTTGAGAATACCTCCCAAAGACCAAATGCCTAAACCCTCAAAATCTGGGATCTACATGATTAGCTGCTAAGGGTGCAATAGAGTATACCTCATTTAGATGAAATAATCATAAACACCCATACCAAAGAGCACGTTTGGAACATATAATGCAGACAAACAGAGAAATCAGGCATCACAACATACTTTTGGGAAATTGACCATTAAATAGATATAAACGTAACATATAATTATGAATTTTGAAGTTCTACCATCAGTTCTACCATCAGTTAGAACCACCAGTTCTAAACAAAATTGATCATGCCATCTACCAGAGAGCAGAGAGGAGAAGACTTCAATGCCACCCTCAACATACCAAAAGCTTCCGAAACATGTGCTGTTAAATTACAGTGTAAGTGGGGCAAACATGTCCCAAAATGGACTCATAATATGTATGTATAGTGATACTCGGTTTATTAACATGCTTACTTAGGAAGACAACAATGGCAGCAATCAACATATGGCTGATGATAGAAGTAAAGGCTTTTGAAACATATTCTGTTAAAATACAGTGTAAATGAGGCAAAAGCATCCCAAAATCAATCCATAATATTTGAATCTGATTAGATTAGATTAGATTAGATTGATTTGCGTTCAGTAGGTTCACTTGTAGCCAGAAAAGGCTGTGAACATTGAACATGTCTAGAGGTATAAAGTTTAATAGCGTATATATGTACAAAAGTTAACATAAGACACATGTTATAGTACACAGGCAATATGAACAACAATATGGAAAACAAAGCAGGGATAATTATATTTGATACAAAATGAAACACTTTTTAAACCAGCTTTCACTTGGCTTATGCCAGTACGTCTCAACCTTTTTGCAATGGATACCATTCTTGTTATTTATTAAATACATATAGATTAAAAATAAACTTTCAGCTTGCATCAAATATTTATAAGTAATGATTTGTCATTGGAATAGTTAAATACTACTTATAGAGCTACAGAAGCATTATCAGGATAATTTGTCATTCAGATAATCTTGTACAGAATAAAAAGATTTTGAGCAAAGGTACTCTCTAACAGCTTTTTTAAAAGCACCAAAATTATCAACTTTTTCTTTAAGAACATTAGGAAGTGCGCCAAATATTTTGATAGTTTCATAATACACACCTTTCTGGAAGCAAGAAAGTTTAGCACTGGGATAATGGATATTATACTTTTGTCTAGTGTTTATTTTGTGAATTACATTATTTGTTGCAAATAAGGCACGATTGCATACAAAGAATTTTAGGATCGAGAATATATACATGCAAGGAAGCGTTAATATCTTCAATCTTGTAAAAAGATCTTTACAGGAGCATCTGGTGTGCATTTCATTCTGTTACAAATGTTAACCTAATTAAATACCCTGAGTAGCATGTCTGCCTCATGTTCAAGAGATCCTGTAATCAGTGAGTTAACTGGATAAGGTTCATTCTGGGGTTTTCCCTTACTCTGGAAGATAAATGCTGCATAACTCTAAGCTCTATGGAGCCTGAGTCTATTTGAGTATCATTTCACTCATTCCATTTGTCATCCTATATGACATTAATTACATTGAAGGACATTAATTAAAAAAAATATAATAAGCTTAAAGATTACTAATTGGTTTTCTTTCTTTCAAGACCAACAATGTAGATTCAATAGTAAGAATTAATGCATCACACTGACAATGCTATCATCAGATTTTTTTCATTATGTTGGTTTATATATACAAGACATTTGGATGTATGTGATAATGTATATTACTACATCAAGCAATATAATATGTTTTGATACAAATACCACATTTCAAGTTCAAAATCAATTTTGATTTCAATTGTACAATAATGGCTTCCAGAGCCATGAACGCTAAAAGTAACTTAATGTTGGTACCTAATTTATCAATGAACCTTATGATAACTGACTGTTTTCACTGCTGAAATGTGGTACTCAAATATATTACCTCTATTAACATTCCTTACAGTAGGAAGAATTTTATGGTTTAATAAAACACTTTTGCTAATGTTCTCACTGTTTATTTTCATATAGATGATGTAGTTCATTTATTTCTTATTATTCCTAATTGAGCATAAACTGTTTACGCAGATTAGCCTTTAGCAGTATAAATACACAATAAACTGTTTTAAAAAAACAAACAACTTACTGTATACATAGCATGTGACTACTATTAACAGCCATAGAGTTTAAGAACTTCTTTGGTGTTCTTCTTTGACCTGAAAATAACTACCTAACCAATAAACAGGACTTCTTAAGTTTGTGTTAAGTCATTTCTTTTATTCATAAGTTATGAATATTTGGTTCCTGATTCATCAAAGAAAAGTTTATTCTGTGAAGTACTTTTAAGCAGATATAGCTGCTCCAGAAGAGAAGGGAAGAACTATCTTAATCTATGCTTTAAAAATAACTACAGAATTTGAGGTAAATATATATAAATCATACCAGGAAATAGCCCAACACCTACTATACACTGACCTACTATACACTGACTGAGGAATGAGTGCCTTTATGGCACTGTGTTTATCTTGCCTGGCCAAAGTTAATGGCATCATTTGCACAGAAACATACTATTTCCTATTACCTAATTAAAATCTGAAAACTTACTTCGTAATTAATTCATCATCCCAAAACATATCTGTAACTCAAAATGATTTCACTGAATATCTTCTTTGTACAAAGATAGATATGATGTTAGTACTGCTGTAATACCACTATTTATATGTGGAGTAGATGTAAAATGAGTTATTTTTCCCATTTCTATATGGGAAGATTTATTTCAAACATGCATTTTGCACCTTGTATTATCTTCACTTTAAAGGATAGTTGATCTTTTTCTTGCATATATGAGATCAGTGGCTAATTAGATCACCTACCTGTAGGTAACTCCATTCTTTGATGCTATGAGTGGTAAATCTGTGGCTAAGATGTAATGCATCATTGATCTCAAATTATATCAGGGGTAAGATTAAACTTCTGTTTGTTCTTTACATACAACTGTAGGAAGATATAGGAAAATCTAAAGAAACTTTCTCATCATATTTGCACCATTTCATATGTAAAATAGTTATTTCTCATTGTTGAATACACAGCTGGATAAAGATACTTATTAGAAAGATGAAAACACTTAGTTAAAACATTCTTGAAAATACCTACTATAAAATAGCTGAAGAAACACTGAATATACAGAACATGAAAGTTATTATAGTTGTATTAAACATATAACATATATAAATCTTAATCTAATATTATTTAACTATATACCCTTTGCAATTAATTTTTTTTTCATAGCTTAAGAAAACCTAAAATTCACCAATTATCTCATCAGGCATGTCAAGCTTGAAAGTTCGGAGAATAGTGTACTTTTCATATATACACAGTTTGTTGGCATATGGTATAATTTTTTGGGGAAATTCTAAAGACAGTATAAAAGTATTCAGATACCAAAAGAAAATAATCAGAATCATAGCAGATGTCTCAAGCACAACTAGTTGTAAGCCATACTTCAGTAAATTAGGTATCTTACCACTGACAAGTATATACATATATGAAACTCTTGTACATATGAAAGCAAGCCTAAGTTTATTCAAAACAAATTCTGAAATTCATATACACAACACTAGAACAAAGAATAATTTATTTGTGAAGTCACACAAAACAAAGATGTATGAAAATAGTTTCACATATGCTGGCTTACATCTTTACAATAAGCTACCTGAATCTATAAAAAAGATTGAATCACAACATCAATTTAAGAAATTGTTATTAAACTTCCTTAGAGCCAATAGCTTCTACAGCGTGGATGAATTTTTAAATTTGTAAATATTTAGTTAGCTACCTTAATTATAAATATTGTACTTAGTTTTTAGTTTTTAGTTCTTAGTTTTTAATTTGACGTGTCCTATAACATGTACATGTTTTAATGGATGAATCAATAAATCAAATCAAATCAAATCAAATCTTATATTATTTGAAAAGCACACATTATGCATAAACCATTAGAATGGATAGGGAGAACAGATTTCCAATATGCCACATTTACATCTTTTTTCTACTCACTCTTCAACAAATTAACTGTGCAAAAGCTTCTTGTTAATCTAGATACTTTCAATTTACATTTCCACAATGGGAAAAGTGACAGATTTTTAAGTAGAGCATCACTGTGGATGGCTTTGGAATGCCATGTTCTTGATGGTCATAAGAAGAAATGAATAATGATTTCTCGTTTGAGAAACATGAGCACATTTGAAAACTCAAATCTATGTAGCAAGGATATATCTCAGAAATAATTAACTCCATAAAATTGTTTATTTGATATAAATAGTATGCATTAATATATCCACATTTTCGTTCACAATAAGATTCTGTTTATTTTTACTATTTACTAATTATGCAGATATAATTCTAAATGAAGAACATTTCAGAGATTATTTTCAGGAAATTTAAGATATACATTTCATATGTCATAAAAATATCTTAAACATGAGGTATTTTAATAAAAATAATTAAGAACCACTTCTGAGAAAATCCACATTTTTGAAACATTTTCCAGTAAAGGGCTTTTGCAATTCCTGCTTCGATTCCACTGCATCCTTCACTGTTCCTATGCCTCTTCCATCTAGTAAGAGTCAATTCATATCTAACTTTAACCAGAGACATCAGAATGTCTTCCCCACGTGGAGTTAAGTAACGTGATAGGAGCTGCCTTCGCTTTACCTGTGTGAACATCTTAGTGGCGATGTCTCTCTAATTATAGAATGGACTATACTCTTTGCCACAAGGTGCAAGTGTTGAAAGAACATGTCTTTCGAGAGGCATCGCTGGTAATTCTTCACCACTGAGAAGAAACACAAACGTGGAAAGTGGAGAGAATATTTTTCTTGAACAAGTACCCATCTGCAATCGACAATGAATATGACTGGCTGTTGTTTAACAATAAGTGAACTTTATTGTTCGTAATGTAGAATTGTTTTAGTTTATCTTTTATGGTTTTTCATATAGTATTCCTACATAGACCGAGTTAGCCCAAATCCGAGGTACACTCAGTCCCCATTGTCCCCCATTATGTTGACTCAACGAGGTTCAACTTGAATGATGAATTCTTTCGGTTGATTTTAGAAGAAGAAATATAACATCTATTTGTAATCCTGCTGCAGTTGTACTTGATTTTAATTTTTTTTTCATTAGACCCAAAACCATCAGCCAACATTATATGTGAATAAAAATGTGAGCTGTTGTTTGATTTTCCCTACTCTTGTATGCCTATTCTTAAAAACGCTTATTCATCTAACTCAATTTAATCATTATTGCTAATTTTTTGTAGGTATAAGGGAATTTGGAATACAGTAAGATTTGAAGAGATAGTCAAATCTTTCAAAGCTAGTGATGCCTTTGAAATTCCATTCTCTTCGTATGACCAGGAGAAAAAATGAATAACTACTTCCTATGTGTGAAAAGTATAAATATAAGTATAAATATTTTGGACAATATAAAGAAACCCCAAAAAGAAGAAGAAAAATGAATAACTCGAAGTGATTCACCCCACAGAAAAGTGACATAAATTATGTTTTAACGATATTTACAGCTGTTGTGTAGTGAGATTTTGTTTATTTCTTACGGTTTATCAGTTGTGCAAAAGTCACAGAAAGAGAGAATTTCTGAGAATATTCCCATAAAATTCAAGTTATGCGTCCAATTTGTCAAGAAAACATCTTAAAACCATATGATAATTTAATTCACAATAGTTACTCATTTTTTAGAAAATAAAATGTTTGCAAAAATATTCCATGTTTGGAGTGCGACAATTTGCTTGAAAAAGTTTGGTACTTAAGCAACCTCTTGTTTTTGTTTATGCTGCACAGAACAATTTTGGAAAAATGTTCCATGTAAAGGGGAGTTTGGAGTTGGAGGATTTTCTTGAAAAAGTTTGATAGTTAATGAACTTGTTTTTGAGTTATTCTGCACAGATATTTTTCTAACATTTTTTTTTTCTATTCAGGAATCCCCAAAACATGTGTGTATTTCAGTGAAATCTAGATATTGAATGCAATACTTCCCCTACTTACTATGTCAAAATAAACTACGACGTCTTTCTTGAGGAATGTATAAGCATTAGAAAATTCAGATAAGCAACAAGGAATACCTCGGAAATGGTCCACTGCACAAAAAAATGTATTTGAAGTAAACTATGTATTATAACGAGATTTACATTTTTTGTGTACTACGATTCTCATTCTGCCAATCTCTTACAGTTTACCAATTATGCACGTCATGCGGAATGAAGAGGACTACTGTGCGCATTCCGAGCAAATTAGAGATATGCCTTTTATTTGCGACGAACATATGTTAAACATATGTACTTTAATCTAAGTCGTTAGAGCAAATTTTGAGAAAAAACAACATTTTCAAGAAAGGTTCCATCTAAAAGGCAATCTAGAATGTGGGGATTTTCTTGAAAATCTCCGCGCTACACTTGGAAGTTGTTGAACTGAAATACCAAGTTTGATATTTAATCGACTTTTTCTTTTTAGTTATGCTGTTCACAGACAGATAATACACACATATACCTTTTCCTAAACATATTTTTTTTATAAAAGCCACCTGGAAACATGTATTTCTTTTGAAATCTCGCTATCGAAGTTTTCGGTGGAATACACTACTTGCAATTCAATACCTCTTACCTAAGAGTTGGCAGGATTTTGAACAATATAGAAAACACAATAATGAGTTATTCTGTCTGAAACTCCAAACAATAAGAAGAGATCCTCAGGAAATCATTCATTTATTGTTACAAGTTCGATAGTGATCTGCACAGGGGTGATCGTTACTTCTTGGATTACTTCGTAGTATAAGACAAAAATAAATGACAGCCTCACATTCAAGAGGTCCTAAGGTTGCATGTCGCTTAGAGTGCGTTACTTATAGAAAATTTTCTGTGGTTTCTACTTATCCTGAAAGATCAATTTCGGGTAACTCTAGGTCCTATAGACCCTGGGTTCATTCGAGCATCATTTCACCCATTTCGTCCATCGTCCGACAAGACCTAGCCAGTTAAAAGGTCGCTAAGCTCAAAAGAAATAAAAAACCGACAGTATCATGTACGCATATGGGCTATATACATATTATCAGGTAGAAATGTCAAACAGCAATAACTTTTAGGAACAAAACTTATTAAAGTAGCCAAAGCCTTGAAGATGGAGCCGTTATTAAACAGAATGAGGGAATCTGTGCGTATTTGGACAGCAGAAGGCTGAGAAAACCCTATCAGTTATTTAAAGTTTAACTAACTCAGCTCCTGCCTGTAAAGAGCATATATGTATTCTAAGCTTCTACTGGTAACCCAGCTAAAGCTAAAACTTCCAATTTACCTAAATTGCAAATTAGCCGATATGCGTTTCGCTCCATTGTATTGTGACGGGCATAGCTACAGAGGCGTACAAGGCCTCATTAAGGCAAGTAATAATCAAAGGGGTTGGGACAGTGCTAAGATAGGGGCATAGCGAAACTACTGTCACGCCATTGTGCCAATACCTATCCTCTCTAGTGGTTCATTTGATCCAACAGACGCCTGCGCCTGTGGCTAACTCCAATATCTGCATCACCATCTAGTGGGTTGGCTCTAAGTTCTGATGTTTTCTTAAGTGAAAGTTTTATGTTTTATTGGCCTGAAATGAACAATGCACAAACAGTATATAAGCACACAAAAACCAATCACACTATATTCCGTTTAAAGACCAGGAAAAAGTGTTTCCGTTGGATTAACTTGCAATTGAAATGGGACAGGAGGTAATCACTCTGTCCCTTTAACACTGCCAATAGTATCCAATTGAAGTTAATGTGAACTCAAATAAAACGAGGGTTTGCAAACAGAAATAACACTTTTAAAGTGACTGACGTTGAACACTTATTCACCAAGAAATTGACAAGCTAACACAACAAGACTGGCAAAACTGTTCGAGACATGCCGAAAAATTTCAAGAAGTCGGTTGCTTTTGGAATGAAATAGCACGTGAAGAGCTTTTTGAGTCTATCACCATAAGTTTGTAGGACTCAGACAAACAGTGACAGTGACCAATTGTTTCTTTTGACGTAAATGACACTGACTGATAATTATGACCATTGGCAGTTTCATTGGATTAGAAAAACTTTGTAATTGGTAAATGATAATTATAATTATAGCATTTAAAACATATACATAATATGTGAATATGTTTGTACCAATTTTAACAACTACATTATTACAAAAGTTTGGGTTCACTTACGCCTAGCGCTAAGGAGACATGCATGCTCTCGAATAGTGCGCGAGAGAGAAGGAAATATGGCAACAATGGGAGTAAAGAGGTGGCAGCGAGGAGCACGCAAACGTATTTCATTCGCTGCAGCCCAGAAATCTTGTCATTTGGAAAACACAATAGTTCCCAACAGATTCACCCATGTACTGCAGATTACGTGCAGCCAATTACTTCTGTGTCTCTGGAAGTCTAAATGCTTCGGAAATTTACTAGAAATGAAATTTCACGTCAGAATCTAGACCAATGGTACTCAACCTTATATGAAAGAACGGAAAGCGGATTTGCCTGAACATATTTTTCACTGAGTTATGATGCATTCATGAGACTCAAAACCACACCACTGCTATGTTTGGTTACCTCAGTTAGTGCACAAAACGGAGGAGGTGGCGTTAAAGCGACAAGGAGAAGTCATTAGCATATTATAAATGTGGCTAACGAGATAGGCCAAATCAGTTACGTAGTAATGACAATATTAAACATTGCTATTATTGTATAACATCATGGTATTACTGTATGCTTTGTACAATCTGACGAGGAATGTATTTGTTTGTTTAGAGTATATATTTATTAGCGCACTAGTTTTACTACATTGTATCATAACGAGACTAGAAAGATCTGTTAATTTGAGCTCGCGCCATAGTCTATCTCGTTAGCCACTCACATAAGAGGCAAGGTTGGGCATTGCTAAAGACGTTCTTTTGCTAGACTTCGAACATGACCTTAGGTTAATTTAACTTCACACTGTACGCTGTTTACAAGTGATAGGAGGGTAGAGATGAAGTAGTCTCTTGCGCTATTGAGTTTGTGCATAGGAAGGGAGAGATCCTGTCCCCACGTAAAGTGCAACAAAACAGCAACCATTTCCGAAGCTTAATCATTACAGATTGAACCTTGATTACATGAAAGTTTGCCTTATTCCTCTCCAAGCTGTCAAATCGAAGAGCGGATGTGCGCAAGGCTGGTGCAGTAAAGATCCTTCGTTTGAATTTCAAAGTTTATAACTATTAGAAAAATGAATGGAAAAAGAACGCCATGTGTTCATGATGCTGGGACTACAGAAAGGAGACGAGTTTTGCATTTAAAATAGCTTAGTCTATTTTTCCTTCAGATATTCAATTTTCTGCTGAAACACTCAAATAATGGCAATGGACGTAGTCAACATGTAGCACAAAGGATAAGAAGTCACCATAACGGCTTTAGAGTAATGCTTCACAAGGTCGTTAGGGTACAAACACGTTCCAAACCTAAACTACCCTAAGATTGGTTTTTCTTAGCAATTTCTTAGCTTCGTTTAAAGAATGGAAGAAAAATTAATGACAAAAATTCTGGTGTAAACAACTTGACAATCTGAAATCTAGATTTGGTTAATACAGATAACTATTAGGTGGAAGTTATAACATAAGTGTGACACAAATATTTGAAGCTGAAATAAAAATAAGAGTTAAAAGTGTCTTAGGATCTCATCCAGCAATATATGGGCGGTGTGGCTTTCCCGTGAAATTTTAGAGAACTGTGGCGTTCAGAAACATAGCAAAGAAATAGATATCTACTTTCTTCTATGAGGTTTTAATTTCTGACTATTTAGAGAATTTAAAATGTGACGATTCGGGGTTTATTAATATATGTGGATATGTTTTATTCATAGTGAATGGAAAAAATGAAATGCAAATACAAATGTTTAAATGTGCTTTAATAAACACAAATGTATGTCATGACGCATACTGCAGTAAAATAGAGGTAAACTATCTCTGCCTTCTGGCACTGTTTTAGACGAGTGCAAACATTTTTTTTGTAAGTGTACAGGCTTTATCTTCAAAGGAGTATGAGAAACATTTATTATTACAAATCAGCAAAAGAACGTCATTAACGTCATAGAGTCCTAAAAGACTAACCAATTGATGAAAAATTTAAATGAAAACAAAATGAACTGTGATAATTTAAATGACATTATAATTTAAAATATAATACCTACTGCCAACAACATATTATTGAATAACTACTCAACGGCAAAGAAAATTTTCAGAACAAATGGAACAATAGAAGGAAATTGAAAATATTTTACTTTGCATGCCTTCTTTAAATATAAAACTCAAGTACATTAAAATGTCTGTAATGACTATTTAAGCTTATATTGCATTAACCTGCACCCTTCTGCAAAAAGAAGAAGAAGAAGCCTTAAAAGAATATGCCCACTGTGTGACGAATAATCGTAAAAATGTGTCAAAGATAATAATTAATCAGCATTCTTTAAAATGCAAAAGCCATTTGGAGTTTTCAGTCGTATAACATAATATACAATAGGAAGTAAACCAGCTCGTATGATGTTGCATATAGTGAGGGCCGGGCCTTGACCAGAGATAACTACAACGGACGCACGTGAGTAGCGTCTTTGCGTAATAAGATGTTGCCCTAATAGACATACCCACGTGGGGATTTTTTTTGTTGTTGTTGCAATTTACATCCTCCAACGTGAAATCATATCGGACGATGAATGAAATGGGTGAAATAATGCTCAAATGAGTCCTGGGTCCATGGAGCTTAGAGTTACCCGACATTCGTCTATCAGGATAAGGGAAAACCCCGGAAAACTTCTTATCCAGATAACTCACCGTAACCGAGATTTGAACTCGGGACCTCTTGAACGTGAGGCAGACATGCTACCATCTACGCTACCGAGGTGGCCCCACGTGGGGAATGAAGGGGAGCTTTGTCTCTAGACAAACCTTCCTTTTCTTTTCATTTCTCGGGCCCGCCACTATGTTTTGAAAATGTCAAAAAGCAGAAATAAATAAAAAAGGAAAACTAAAATTAGAATATTACCCCGATATGAAACTAATTCACATTCAGTGTAAATACTAAACGTTAAAGAACAGTAATTGATTGTTTTAAAAAAAAATATGCTCACAAAAGTGCAGTTCAACCTAGAAGTCATACATATTTGTCAAATGTTCGAGTTAAAAAATCGATAATAAGTTTGGTATGTGAGTTTCGGAACCGCTAATGTGTCTTTTCTCATCAAACAGAGCCTTTACAAGGAGACATATAACTTATATTCTGCTCAAACTTTATTCTTTCTCATACTAAAAATAGCACATATGTTTTGTTATTTACGTTTGTACCTGGCAACCGGTACTTTCCAAATGCAATGTTTTTGTAACTTAGAGTATCCTATTTCGATTGTTAAAGCGCGAGGGGTCGAATACGAAGTAATTCGTTTCAATAGACTGATTTTGTTACTTTTCCTGGGCAATATTTATAGCCCATATGTCATAATGATCACATTGTTGTTTGTTTCTTTCTTAAATACTTTATGATACATTTTAATTGAACGTTGCTATAATTAAGAAAATAACGCTTTCTCGCTTAATAAACGAAACTATTACATAAAAGTAGACCTGTATATTTAGCAGACACACTTCTGCTTCCTGTAAACATTTACTAAGTCTGACATCTTAAAACAGTGTTTTAGATGATGGTTCATGAATTTAGCAGATTTAACATTGGAGCAATAAGTATTTTAATCTGCCATTAAGTGAAGAGACACAGAATATAGCGTATTAATTAAACGTCAACGATGCAATGTGAAGTGTTTAAACACTAACAAGGTTACCAGAAGAAAACCGATGTAATCAATTCTACGCGTAGGTAGCTAAAGTATTTGTAGAATTTATCCAATACACTTCGGGCAGTGTATTTTGCTATACAGAAGTGTTCAGGAAATCTACTGCCATACATTCCTTTAGCACAAAAGGTTTCAGAGAACCGCATTGCACATTGCTCTTCCCATCTGAAAACTGGCGAAAGGTATTTGGCATTTATTAGTATAGCCACAACGAGTTTCTACTTTGGTTTTGTGGACATTTGCCGATGAGGGCAGGAAATCCCTTATTCGAGCAAGGTGACTCTGTGGCATAGTGAGGCTCGCAGTCGGAGATCCAAGGTTTGATTTTCGCCGACAGCGCACTCTCATTTTGCATTTTTTCGTGGGTTTCCTTGGTTAGTAAGTGAATGATCGGGCAGTTTCTCATCTAACACGATTTCCTTTCCATCACTGCACATTCATTCCATTTTCTTATCTTTCAGATGTGTTTCTTGGTTTCGTGGCGTAAGACGGTGCAGAAAAGAGGCCGAGTATATTTGCTTAAAGGAAAAAGTACTCCCCGTAGCAGCAGCAGCAGCAGCAGCAGCAGCAGCAGCAGCAGCAGCAGCAGCAGCAGCAGCAGCAGCAGCAGCAGCAGCAGCAGCAGCAGCAGCAGTAGTAGTAGTAGTAGTAGTAGTAGTAGTAGTAGTAGTTTTATTCATCCGTTAAGTCAATACAATGACATTGGATACGTCAATACAAATATTTAGAACAATACAAATAATATAAGTATAAAAAATAAGTTGCATCAAGTGTAATTAATAAGATCTGAGCATGAACTCATAAATATATATAGTTGCATGGCTCTACAACTACACAACATTTAAAATGCATCACAAATATATACAATTATATAGCCAGCTACAGTGTATCTAGAAATTCACTTATATCATAATATGAATCACTTAATAAAATTTCTTTCAACGATAGCTTAAAACACTGCATGGATTTTATGTTTTTCAGATTGGCCTGTAGTTAATTATACAGAGTGACTGCTGAATATCTAACTCCTTTGGAATAAAGTGTAGTTCTATTCTATGTGTTATTGTTCTTAAGTCTGTTTTACCTCTGGTGTTATGATGATGGATTTGATTATTTGTGGTGAAATTTTCAAGGTTTTGTTTTGTATAACATAGCAAACAGTATATATACAGACTGGGCAGAGTCAAGATTTTCAATTCCTTAAAGAAGTTCCTGCAGGAGTCATATTTTTTTTCCTGACATTAGGCATCTAACAATCCTTTTTTGTACTTTAAAAACCAAGTGACTGTCTTTACTATCCCCCCAAAACATAATGCCATACCTCATTAGACTTTCTGCATATGCAAAATATAAGGTTCTCATGTCACTTGCATTCAACTCATTTTTTATTACTCTTAATGAGAAGTAGAATTTATTTAACTTTATCACTAGATATTTTATGTGTGCTTCCCAGTCTAAATGCTGATCTACCCATACTCCCAGAAAATTTGCTTCTGTCTTATAAGAAACACATGCACCATACAACTTGATGTCAGGTTTGCCAACATTTTTATTTTGTTTGTGACGAAATGACTTTGCTGAAGATTTGTTTGTATTAATAATCAATTTGTTTTCAGCAAGCCAAGTTTGAATTTTACTGGTTATGTATTTTGCATTTTCATTTCCCTTTATTATAACATTTGTGTCGTCAGCAAACATAGTTACTCGAGTTGGATTTAAATAATTTGGGAAGTCGTTTATGAATATTAAAAAGAGGACGGGTCCTAGTATGGATCCCTGGGGAACTCCATATTTAATTTGTTTCATTTTTGAATGGTGATTACGTACGACATTCCGCTCATCGACATTTGTGATTTCCACCATTTGTTTCCGATTTTTAAAATATGATTGGAACCAATCCCATACTATTCCCCTTATCCCATAATAGTACAGCTTTTGTAACAGAATTTCATGATGAATCATGACAAATGCCTTGGTTAGATCTATTAGTAAGCCTGTACAGTTATTATCATTGTCAATAGCCTCCAATATATGATCTGTAAACTCAAAAATTGCTGGTGTTGTGGATTTTCCTTTACAGAACCCATTTTGTGCAGGGTTAACTACATTATGCTTCTCCAAAAACGAACTAAATCTTACTAGCATAGCTTTCTCTACAATTTTGGATAAGGCTGGTAAAATCGATATTGGCCTGTAGTTTTCGACTTTTTCTCTATCACCTTTTTTGAAAACTGGTTTTACTTTGGCAATTTTAAGTACATCTGGAAATTGTCCGGCTTCAAACGATTTATTAATTAAATAAAGCCGTTTGGTCAACGGGCTGGTTTATCGCTCTCTTTAGGCATCTCCAGCAATGGGGCGAATATACGAGAGTAGTATGACTATGAGTACTCTAAATCACAAATCACACTGGATAGGATCCAGAATTCTCACCTGTGTTAATAAGTGTATGATGTAGAATTCTCATAAGATTCAGAAGTCTCATGTTTGATATTCGACGGTTTTTTGTTGTTTGGGTCGGTAGCGTGTTGCCGTTCCCCAGGATCGTTGTGTGTGTGTGTGTGTGTGTGTGTGTGTGTGTGTGTGTGTGTGTGTGTGTGTGTGGTGTGGTGTGTGTGTGTGTGTGGTGGTGTGTGTGTGTGGATGGGTGTTGTTTGGAACGGGGGTGGCTGGGTTGCGTGGATCTTCGTGTCGAGGTGTGTGTGTGTGTGTGTGTGTGTGTGTGTGTGTGTGTGTGTGTGTGTGTGTGTGTGTGTGTTAGTGAGTGTGCTGGAACTCTTATGTATGATAATAGATTCTGTGAATGTTAGGAATGATGTTGGAGTTCGTATCTTGGATGGTAAAACACATTCGATTTTAGATATGTGTAAGTTAAGATGTAAGATATTTGTACGAAAATCGAGTCTTGGAGGGAGGGGTGTTAAGGTTGTGATCTTTAAACATTCATGTGTGAACATCGAGGCCCTGTAGTAGGAAAAGGAGTATTAAACATCACACTAGACAAGATGTAGAATTCTCATGTATGTAATTGAATGTGTGATGCTGAAACTTTATATGATTTAGAAGCCTCGTGTTTGAGAATGGGCCATTGTTTGTTGTTTGGGTCGGTGGCGTATTGCCGTTCCCCAGGATCGTTGTGTGTGTGTGTGTGTGTGTGTGTGTGTGTGTGTGTGTGTTTGTGTGTGTGGATGGGTGTTGTTAGTAACGGTGGGCGGCGGAGTTGCGGGGATCTTCGTGTTGAGGTGTGTGTGTGTGTGTGTGTGAATGAGTGTGCTTGAGCTCTCATGTATGATAATAGATTCTGTGAATGCTAAGAATGAAGTTGGGGTTCGTATCTTGGATGGTAAAACACATTCGACTTTAGATATGTGTAAGTTAAGATGTGAGATGTTTGTACGAAAATCGAGTCTTAAGGGGTTAAGCGATAAAATTCCATATTTGTCTTTAAGTACAATAGAGTCTAAGTATAATGAGAATGATGAGTATGATTCCATGTTGACTGTGCTGAAACACTCACGTTTGAATATCGTGATCCTGGTTAGGGGTATGGTAGAGGAGAGGGAGGGATTGAGTGTGTGCTTAAACTCTCAAGTATGGATACCGAGTCTAGGATTCGATGTATTTTGCGTTTAGTGTATGATAAACTGTAATACCTTTATTCCTTATGTATAAGAATATCTTTATGTTTAAGAATATCGAGAGAATGACTAGTTACGTATACTGAGAGATACGAGGCATGCTTTTTTTTTAAGTCAGTGCCGTTTTGGAATTAAAAAAAAAGACGTGCATATATATCACAATAATTTTATTTTTACATGAAAGCCTGTACCTTAATCTACTTTTCTACATAATTTCCATGAATATTGAGGCACTTGTCATAACGTGGCACCAGTTTTTGAATACCCTCCTCATAAAATTCTTCCACCTGACGTGTTAACCACTGTATCAAAACATTTTTGACTTCGTCATTGTCTTGCTGACTGACCAGATGTTTCTTCAAGTGCAGGAACAAATGGTAGTCGCTGGCCGCCAGATCAGGGCTGTATGGAGGATGATCTAGAGTTTCCCATTGAAAAGATTTGATGATATTTTTGGTCCGATTAGCCACATGTGGACGGGTATTGTCATGCAGCAAAACGATACCCTTACTCAACTTGTCACGTCTTTTGATCTGGATTGCACGGCGCAGATTGTTCAATGTCTCGCAATAAGACGCTGCATTGATAGTCTCATTGCGAGGCAAAAACTCCACTAGCAATACTCCTTTTCTGTCCCAAAAACTGTGCACATGATTTTCCGGGCAGAAATTGTTTGCTTAAACTTCACTTTTGTGGATGATGACAAATGTCGACATTCCATAGATTGTTGTTTCGATTCTGGTGTGAAGTAGGCCACCCATGTTTCGTCACCAGTAAGAAATTGGTCTAAAAGATCTTCACCTTCATTGTGGTACCGCTCAAGGAAAGTCAATGCACTGCCTACACGTTGGGTTTTGTGCAAATCCGTCACCATTTTCGGAACCGAACGTGAACACAATTTCCGGTACTTCAAGTTCTCGGTCACGATGCGATACAAAACACTACGAGAATATTGAGGAAAATAGTCGCACAGTGATGAAATTGTAAAGCGTCTGTTTTCTCTCACCTTTACGTCCACTTTCTGCACCAGATCTTCAGTAACGACCGAAGGACGCCCACTCCGTTCTTTCATGCACATTTGTGCAGCCATCTTTAAATGCTCTCAACCATTTCCTTACCATTCAATCACTCATAATGTTTTGTCCGTAAACTTCACAGATCTCACGATGAATATCGATCGGTTTTACGCTTTTAGCAGTAAGAAATCGTATACCAGCCCGTACTTCTAAATCGGCGGGACTCACGATTGTCGGAGGCATCTTAAACACTCAGTAACCAACGTATACAAAGAAGAATAAAACTGTAATGGCGTAGACAAGAGATGTAGGTAACCAGCGCGCATGCGCGGAACGCCGACCGTAGCGCTGCGGTGGCGGAATCGCAAAACGGTACTGACTTAAAAAAACATGCCTCGTATTTATGAAATAAATGTATTAAGACAATCTGGTAAGGGGATGTTCCCTATCCAGAATCCATTCTTCAGTAATGTACGTATGGGTGGGAGAAGGTTAAGTCAAGGTTAGAATCTTCCCATATCGAAGTATAAGAAAAGAAAAAAAAAAAAAAATAATAATATAAATATCTCTGAAAGGTTTTTTCACATTGATGGTTAAGAATAGAAAAAATAATGACTGAAAGGTTATATAAAAATGAACGTTCCCTGTTATCTAAGCACGATAAAAGTGGAGCATAACAGTGTGAGAGAGAGAAACAAAAAACAGTGTGTATAATATGATGATTGATGATTGTTCACCCGCCTCTGCTAACACCAACTATATGCAAAGGATCTAAGCATTGCTTTGTATACGGTCTGACAGAGAGAATTAAAATAATTATTCACCTTTCTTTGACATTTTTGTTACGGTCTCTTTTGCAGAGCCAACAAGGCGATAAAATCTCAGGACTCTAGGAAATTGGAAAATTTATTTTGATAAGTTATAATTAATGATTAGGAAAGTATATTTCTATCTTAATTTTAACTAATTAACGCCTTAGTGGCATTTTTTTTTTTTTGTAATTTACGTCCTTCAACGTTAAGTCATATCGGACGGTGAATGAATTAGGTGAAATGATGCTCAAATGAGCCGAGGGTCCATGGAGCTTAGAGTTACCTGACATTCGTCTTGAAGGACAAGGGAAAACCCCGGAAAAACCTTATCCAAGTAACTCACCCTGACCGAGATTTGAACTCGGGACCTCTTGAACGTGAGGCAGACATGCTACCATCTACGCTACCGAGGCGGGCTTAGAGGCATCAGTTCAACTTGCGGGATGATTACATTAACAATTAATCAACAAAAGAATTACGTATTGGAATAGCTAAGAAAGTAAATAAACAATTTAATGAATTCTTACTTCATCTTCTGTATCCTTTCAAGATGGAACATTAAGACAATTTCATGCTGCTTCAGTGGTAAATTGCTAGCTCTCAGGCTTTTCGACACGAGAGATTCATGATTTGCATAAATGTGAGAGCGAACGTGATCATGTTTAATACTAAGAAAGTGATAAAAGCAACTTTTTGAAAACGCGCGGTTCACAAGCAATAACAGCACTACGAGTAGTTGTTTCGGAAGCTAAATGCTCCGAATGATCAAAGCAGTTAAACGGGTGCTATACAAATACCACAGAATCTGTTTTACTCTCGCTCCATAACTCCATTCTTTCCATGGCGTAACAGTCCGCAAGCGGGCCAGAGCCTGCCAACCCGACTGCCAGCCTCACGCCCATATACGCAAGGCATAGGTGGACGATCATTCAACCGATAGAGGAGGGAGATTTGGTCAGCATCATGGCACACCCAACAGAAAGTTGGTTTTCTAGACCAGAGTTTGCTACCTAGCGATGCTGAGTGGCCACCGGTCCTATACATAAAATCAGCAACCCCCAGGGGTGGGTGGCCGCGCCGTGGCTCCGTGGTTAGACCGCTTGGCTCTCACCAAGGCGGCCCGGGTTCGATCCCAGGTGGCCGCAAAGTGAGATTTGTGGGGTGGACAACACGGTGCTGGGGCGGGTTTTCTCCGGGATCTCCGGTTTCCCCCGCCATCTCATTCCACCGGTGCTCCATCTTCATCTCATGTATCATCAGTGTCATCGCCTGCGGTGCCATATGTAGTAAAAGTGGGCGTTAAACACCGCACATTCATACCCCAGGGGTGGGATCGATCCCTGGTGCTTCCGTGGCGGGGAACCAAAACAAAACGCTCTGGCCTGCTACGCTACGACGCAGAACTGCATAACTCCAACAATTAACAATTTTAAGCAAGGACCATTCAAAATGAAAACTAATCATTAACATAAGTCTGGGGAAGAGTACTCCGATGGAGTGAGTAGAGTTGTTCCTGCCCTCCTTACCTGCAGTAGCTACTAGCACACAATCAAACACACATATTACAGCTTTCCGATTTGATGGTCTCGAAAGGTCGGGAAGTAGAGGAATGGCTTGACACCTTGGAAGCACTGTTCCCTGGATCAGTATTAATACAACGTCATAAAACTTAATAAAAAAATTATTGTGTAATGCTACAACGACAAACGGATACATAAACAGTAACCAATCGTAAGAGAGCTGAAGCAGTTGATATAGCGGCCTGCGAAACGATCACCACAATTACACAAGACAAAAGAGGTTATGTAGATACAGGTATCAAAATGAACAACACCTGGCTACTCGTTTAAGGAGATTAAACTCACAAAATGTCATCTACATCATTTCTTGTTATTTTTATAGATGTCCTTGTGCTTTCTGACCAGTGATCCTACACAGAGAATAGGGAATAACATATGGTGACAGAAAACGTGAGTGAGATGATACGTGTAAATGCATCAGTAATTGGATGTTCGTGGAATGGCTCTCTGATTGCTAGTTCATGTTTGATATATATACATAACCGTGAAAGCGATCTTTAATGTTTACGTTGTAAGCTAAAGGTCATGTTCATGTCAACCCAGCCAAAGACCATATGCATTTATATATCCCAAAGGAAGATCTTATGCCTTTGTCTTACGTTTTTGTGTACGGGTCTTTTATATAAATGCCTATGTACTTATTCATTTCGGATTCATGATGGAAATCTGCATAACGGATTTATGTTTAAAATATTTTTATGTCTATAGTTTTAATTTTTGGATTTTTAACGAGAAATTACACTGTAGTTTCTGTAGCATCTAAAAAGTAACGCTGTTATCTTACTTTCAATAGAACATCCTAAAACGTTCTTCAGAAATATATATGAATATGGTTTCCAAACGGTACTAAATACATTAAATTAAAAAGGGTTAAAACATCAAGCACATTCTTAGTTATTTTAGAAAGTGCAAACTATTTCTTTAAAATAAGCACTAAATCGCATCTTTAGAAATCACTTATTACTGTCTTTTAAGGCAGCACATATCAAATTCATTCTGTTTTTGATGCAAAGACGTAACAAATCTAAAGCGGTTCTCTACTGTCCTCATTTTAAAGGTTAAAAGTAATAAATAAGCTAAGGGGGGATACCTCGTACATTGAGATCTGCACTGATATATTGTAGTTAATACTCTCTCAGGAGAAAAGCTTGAAGTAAAAGAGTCATAGGAGGCCACAGGTCGCAGACAGGCCACAGAGATGCACGAAGCTCCTAACAGGTGCTGAAGGCACTAATACCTGCGCAACAGCTCTAGGATCCCGATATACGTTGCCCTCCCTGAGAATAGCAGCATCCCAAGCAGCATATACAGAGCGCATACATCCGCGCCATCTGTCCAGCATGACCATACACTAAGAGCCTAGAAGTGCATATGAAAGACGATAAGGAGACCTAGAATTCGTCTAAATGACAAAGGGAAACCACGAAACATTGAAGTCAGGGTGCACAGTCTACTCACCACCTCCGAATGCGATTTGTACATGTTATTGCGGCTCCAACTCGCTCGGTTTGTCCTCATATGTCTAACCAGCTAGCAGACATCAAATTAAATTTATTTTCGCTTTAAGCAAGCTAATATAAGTTAATACTAAAGCTAATTAAGATTAGATTAAATAATAATAAATACGTTAGAATAATAGCTTGGAATAAATGAGTTCGAATTAAGCTAAACTTACCCGTGTTTCTTGTGCCTTGCAACGACTAAAGTTAAACCATTACCACGTAAAAGTCTTGTTCAAGAGGTTAAAAGGAAACATTTATGTTGTTAGTTTCCATGAACCATTGTGACATACACAAATGTCCATTTTACTATTATGTTATACATACTGAGGTTGTTAGAAGTGTTATTGTTATGAGTAGGAAACAGCAAATATAAGCTAAACATTTCGGAATGAATAATGTTTAATAATATATTCAATTTTACTGCAATAGTAACTAATTCTTGTGTGTCAACATTAATAATACTGAAATCATGCCGATATGTACCACAAATAATTTTGTTTCAATAATGTACAAAACTCAAAGGTATTAATAAGAACTAGTAAATGTGCCAAATATATTCCTAAATATGATTTATGATATACAACAGAGACACGAAGACTAACAATATACAATATTTGTTTACAAGTATGAACAGAATTTTGTATTTCCTGTAAAATTAGCTCTGTTGGGTTTGGTAAAATTTGGAAACAAGCTCCACATTTTATCAACAGTCTGGCTTCACATAATATCTCTTGAAACAGTTATTTGTTTGGAAACTAGAAAACGTACAGTTCCAATCACGTTATTACGTTAACTGCGAAGGCTCTTTATTTTTTTCTTAATCCAGCTTTATCTCCTGTGCCACTCTCTAACTCTCTCCCTTTTCGTCTCCCTCTCTGTCGCTTTTTGAGCCGACAGCGTGAGAGGCATTTAGATGTTCGGAACTACACAATCCCCTGGCACCTGTCAGGTAACTAACTGGATTGTGCATCCAACACAAGAAAAATTGACAAACACACTTTCGCTGTCCGAAATCTTGCAAATTACAAAATTAATTGAAAAAATATGCTTATAAACTTATATCACGTAATTTTCTTACAACGTTTGGTGTTAAGCGGAATACAAAGGTTTTGCGTGTACTTCATGGGATGCTTTGAGATGTCTTAAATATCTCAAATATATTTTAAAAATGCATTCTCTTTATGTGAACACTGCAATTAAAGATGAAGAGTCAAATGAGCACCAAAATTCATATTTAAAACTAGTTCTTTCGCAATTCAGTAGGAAGATTCTCATAGAATTCTCTCCATCCTAAATTCCCCTTTTCTGGAAAGAATCTTATGTTTTATTTTCTCAAAATATTCTCCATCGATTTTCATTAAAATATTAGACAAACATGAGATACCCAGAGGAATAGTGCACTGAATTTTCTGTAAGCTTTCTGTGAAGCTCTCTTCATTTTGATTCAATTTCATATATTTTTCTATAACGAGGAAAGTAATCGAACAAGGTAACGCCGCGGTAACCTGTGCGACTCCCATTCGAGAGGTCACGGGTTCAATTCCCCTAGACCGCACAGTCCGACTTGGATTTTTCTTGGTTTCCCCTTGTTCTTTAGGTGAATACTCGAATTCCTACTTCCATACAACGATTTACTTTCCATCATGTCACCTTAATTTCGTTTCCTTCTCATCTTTTCAAGTGTACTTCCATATTTGTAGTGTATGGCCGTACCGGACAGATGGGGTGGATGCGTGCGCTTTGTAAATGCTCAGCCTTGGGATGACTGTGTTCACGACGGAAGGATCGTTTATCGAGACGCAGAGCTGCAGTGTTAGCGGTTGCGTGGTGGACCCTGGCGCAGGGATGACTTTCAACATCGAACAGTTTTTAGCGCATCTCTATGGCCTTGCAGCCTGTAGGCCCTTGTGGTTCCTTCGCTTCATTCCTTCCTCCTGCGGACTGTTAGTCATAACACATCTGTGCAGCTCGCAGTTTTCGAGATGTCCCTTTCTGTTTCTACCCTTTAATCTTAAAACTGATAAAATAAGTTTTTTACGGGTCATATGTAGGGTTAATTAAAATACAGTCCTGTTGAACTTCCTTAATGTTACCGTTTATAAAACATTCTTAATTGTATGCTAAAGAATAAGTTCATCATATGAAGTAATATTCCCTTTTAGAAGGAAAAGGAGGGGGTATAAAAGGCCCGGGCCCCTCGATGGTTGCGTGTCTGCCTCACGTTCAAGAGGTCGCGAGTTCGAATCTCGGTCATGGTGAGTTACCTGGATAAGGTTCTTTCCGGGGTTTTCCCTTATCCTTCAAGACGAATGTCGGGTAACAGTAAGCTCCATGGACCCTGGACTCATTTGAGCATCATTTCACCCAATCCATTCACCGTCCAATATGACGTAACTTTGGAGGACGTAAATTACAAAAAAAAAAAAAAGGCCAGAAAAAAGAAGAAAGAAAAAGGAAAAAAAGAAAGAAATTACAATCTTAACTTGATGAGTAGAATGTAACTTGAATAATGAGCCGGGATTGAACAATCGCCTTTTTGGAGTATTACATTAAAAATAGAAGGTATATAGTTGAACTTATAATTAAGTAAACCACATCAAATACTTCCGTTTTGCATTGTATTGTATAATCAATAATAAGGTAACTTATTCTGGATTGTTATACGTTGTTTTAAATTCACATTGTTTGACATTAGCAGACTTAAGAAAAAAAAAGGGGAAGAGAGTTATCATTAATAAAATGTTTGAAAGTAGGTAGTTTAATATTTAGTATGCAAAAGTTATGTATAGTATTAGCAACAACCTTTCCAAAATACTAAACGAATTACGAAACTTAAATGTTCTACCTATTGGTATTAATGTGTTTATCATTATGAATAAGGAAGGCGATCGTAAATGTAAGGGTAACTTTACATTAATATACTCCTTTTGTTATAATAATAACGGCATTCTAATAGTTCTCAGCCAGAATATGAAAACACAACATTTAAGAGTAATGGTTACATGGTAAATCAATTCACTTAATCCAACCACTTTACAAATGTTTCCTCCTCTCAGTAAAATACAGGCAAAAATCGTCTAGCTACCGACGGGCTTTTAAACCCCACACGCTCACTCGTTCAATAAAATAAGATTAGTCCGATTGTGCAAACTAGGCTAGCGTCGTATCAGCTTTAGCTCCACCATTTGATGTGAATTTTCGTCTACCTAGCCATTTATTCAGGTTTGGAAGCAAAAAGCTGGAAAGGTAATATCGAGCGAATATTGTGATGTGGAAGCTCTTGGTCGCGAACGCAGCAACATTTTCAGAGGGTTGAAGGCGCGGACGTTTAGTGCGAATGATACTTGAATTGGTACAGTACTGAAGCGTGATTATCTCCAGTGATGGTTCCGCCATTCTGAAGGTAGTCTGGGGCGCCACCCAATGAGAATTCCAGAAAACAGTAACCATGGCATTCCTACAAATGGAAAAGTTTTTGGTTCAGCTGTTACTGTCCACTTGTCTCTGGCACCAATTACTTTATATTCTATATAAGGTTATAAAACGTCGGGGAAACCCACTGGAATTGCGTTTTAATAGGCGTAGATACTACTGAGAAATGTTAATTCGAATGCTTGTAAACCTATATAGATAAAAAAGAAGGAAACACTGGGCACTGCAATCTACATAGATCTAATTTGGCTACCAGGAGGAAGGGAGGAAGTGAAGGAATGTCAAGACTCGCGGAGGTCCCTAATACTCCAGGATCGAACACCCGCCCCATTTTTTTTTTGGCCTTCGGTAAAATCCCATATGGCCATCGTAGGGAAAAATAAGAAAAAAAATGAAAGGAAAATTAAGAGGATGGGAGCAGACTAGATCTGTAGATAACTTTCTTTAAGAAATTGCAGAAGAGCTTAGTATACAGGTTTCTGGCATAACTGTAATATGGTGTTGACGCTAGCGGGAAAAGGAACAGACTGCTGAAGTAGGCGGCGGAGGAAGGAAGAATGGTGGGCTCGGTAGCGAGAGCAACTGAACAGGAGATGATTGAGGTCAGCGGTTTCACCTGGGTCATCAGGACATACAGGGGAATCGATGAGACGTAGTCGGTGTAGATGCGCAGGGTAACATCCATGTCCAAGTCGCATTCTAATGCTGGAGGTGAGATGTCGACGTGCAATTCTGAAGCTGGAGAACCAAGGGATCGTGGATAGATGCGTCTGAACGGCGGCGTAGTGTTTGCCTTTGATGGACTGCGAATGAATCCAGGCGTCATTCCAGCGACAATAGGCGTCACGATGAAGGACCGGGAAGAAATCCGTGTAGGGCAGTTGGAGGCCTTGAAAGGTGCCTTGGGTGACTCCCTCTTTTGCCAGGCGATCGGCTACTTCATTGTATCGAATTCCGACATGCCCTCTGATCCAAAGGAAGTGAATTTGATGTCCGGCTATGGTAGTCGTATCTCGTAAAGATAACGGTGCATACCTCTCGTCCAACGAGGAGATGAGAGTCTCTGCAGCACACTCTGCGCATCGGTTAAGATCAGCAGTTTGGGGAAGCCCTGAGAAATCCCATATTGCAAAGCGTCACGAATGGCCAGAACCTCCGCAGTGTAGCTGGAAGCCTCCATAGGTAGGCGGTATCGAGCCAGGGCATTAGTAGAAGGACAGGCGTAAGCATAACCTACTCCATCAGCAGATTTAGAACCGTCGGTGTAAATCGTGGTGAAATCTGGCCATGTAACCTGCAAGAAATGAGAGAGGGCGACGTTCACGTCAGGGCTCCGAAGGATGTGATCAGGAAGATAATGCACCGAAATATTCAAGAAGTGTACGTCATATGGATATTGAAATCCCGGGAGAGAGGGATTTTTCAAAATTAAGGGAAAAGTGTGGTATAGATACCGAAAACCCAGCAAGAGTAAGGGCAATCGTCGTACAGCTGGAAAATCCGCGTTGAGATAATTAGCAGCAAGATACTGCAACGTCCGCAATACTGGGTGGGCGTCCACGGAGAGAACTCGTAATAGAAAGCGCTGGCTTAAGAGCTGTCGACGGATCTCCAATGGTGGTTCTGAGGCCTCAACCAAAAGTGCATTCGTCGGTGTAGAAAGCATAGCACCCAGACAAAATCGAAGAGCACGGTACTGAGCGATATCCAACTTGCGCAAGACCGACGTGGAAGCAGAGCCATAGAAGATACAGCCATAGTCCAGCACCGACCAAATTAGGGAACGATATAGCAGAAGTAATATGGAAGCGTCCCCGCCCCACCATGAATGAGTGATACTGCGTAGAGCATTAAGAGTTGCACCAGTCTTGGAGATGAGATGCTGGATGTGACGACTCCATGAAAGGCGACTATCCAAATAGATACCCAAAAATTTTGCGGAAGATGCAAGGGTAAACATAAAAGGTCCCAAGCGGATAACGCCATCAGGAAATGTCCGTCGTTTCCTAGTAAACACTACAACTGTAGACTTGGAAGGTGAAAGATGTAATCCATGTTCAGAGGCCCAGGTTGATAAATCGGTAGCTGCATCACTAAGCCACAGACGAGTAATCCAAAAACTAGAGGACCGAGCGTACAAACAGATATCATCAGCATACTGGAGAACTCGAATGTGAGGACTAAATAGAGAGTCTAAATCCGACGAATAAAGTGCATAAAGAAGAGGACTCAAAATTGCTGCCTGGGGCAATCCTCGAACTACTATTCTAGCGCCGAAGAAGGAGTTATCAGGAGAACGGATATAGATGAGGCGATGTCGGAGAAGATTATAAATGCCAGAGCAGTACCGAGGAGGAAGACCCAGTGCTTGCAGCTTCCCAAGCAGAACTGACAGTAAAACACTGTCGTAGGCACCGGAAATGTCCAAAAAGATGGCTGTCAGATATCCATGTTCCAAACAGGTACGATCGATGTCAGTAGTCAGGATGCTGAGACTATCCAAAGTACTCCGTATTTTGTGGAAACCATATTGGGACATGGGTAATAATCTCCGGGATTCCAGCTACCATTCAAGTCGTTGTTTAAGCATGCGTTCAAAGTTCGTGGCGATACAGGAAGACAAAGCGATCGGGCGATAAGAGGTACCAAAGCTAGGGTCCTTCCCCGGCTTCAAGATAGGTACAATGATCTGTGTAGTCCAACTCTCGGGAAAGACTCCGGAGGCCTAGAGGTCGTTGAACAGTTCCAAAAGGATCATCTTCGCACGAGGAGGAAGGTGGGTGAGCATGCTATAGGGTATCTGAACATAATCCGGAGCTGAATTCGAAGAAGACTTCAGCACACTTTGGAGTTCAGACATGGAAAATGCTGACATCAAAGAGTGGTGCGAGTCTCCGGAAGAAGAGAGACCAGTTGGTGCTGGTGGTGATGTCACGGATGGCGGAGCAATGTGATCTGCAAACTCAGCGATCCAATCCCTCAGAGGGCGGTTAGGAACTGGCTTCTTCCTCAATTTGTTAATAAAGCCACAAATCTGAGAAAGTGGGGTGGTGATAGAGAGTTTGGCACAAAAGGTCTTCCAGCACTCCTTTTTGCACTGTCGTAAAAAAACGTTTGGCCTCAGCTGCGGCCCGTTTATAGGCCAGAAAATTGTCCCATGTAGAGTTGTGCCGGTAGGTACTGAGCGCCAATTTCCTCTTCGCAACATAACGACTGCATTCTGCATTCCACCAAGGAGATGGAATACCACGGGACGGAAGAACTGGCTGTTTCTCTGGGATGGAAAGCAAAGCCGAACTATTGATACACTGCAGAAAGGTGTCGTAACGCACCAACGGAGGACGATCATTGGGAATAGCAGAAACGGTGGCTTCGATAATACGTTCGTACTTGACCCAATTGGCATGCCGTAAGTTCCATCTGGTCGAAGGCCGGTGGGCCACAGAAACGTGCGGAAGAATAGTCGAAATCTCCAGCGGGAAGTGATCGGAGCCCATTGTAAAGTGAAGAACCCTCCATTGGAGTTCAGAAGATAGGGAAGGGGAGCAGAGCGTCAAGTCAATCGCTGACGGTCGGTGTCCGGGCCGAGTGAGCAGGGTGGAAGACCCATCGTTGAGATGAACCAAACGAGAGTCCTCGATGAGGTCCAAAAGTGTTCTTCCAGCAGTGTCGGTCAGGTCACAACCCCATGTGGCATTATGAGCATTAAAATCAGCGCCGAGTAAAATGGGGGTTGGTAGCTGGCGCAGGAAATGATACCATTCTCGACCGGTGATGATCATTCTAGGGGAGCAGTACAAAGAAACAACTGTGACCTCTCGTTGACAAAGCAAAGTCCTCACCGCCACGGGTTCAAAAGAATGTATTTGGCTGTGGTCTATCTGAATGGTGAAATGTGGAATTGTAGAGTGCACCAGGTTTGCAACTCCTCCCCATCCGTCCGGCCTATCCTTGGAGTAGAGGCAGAAAGAAGGTATGCAAAGAGACGTATTCGGAGTCAACCAAGTTTCAGACAGCAGGGCGATGGAGACGTGGCGTACAAAGAGTTCTTGCACAAGAGAGTCATAATTAGCACGTAGAGAACGACAATTCCATTGCAACAAGGTTGAAGCCATGCTGTAATTTTGGGTTGTCATCGTTGGGTTATGAGCTTTGTAATAAGCTGGTAAGGAAGTCGCGGAGAAGTTCAAGTTGAACAGGGGCAGTAGAGGAAGGAGAAAAAGCAGATAATATAGGTACTATAAGCTGTATTAGTTGCTCCACAAGCTGCAAACTAGTGGGAGCAGACGGCGATGAAGAACCCGCCCAAGATGGCGGATAAGGATTATGAGTTATTGGAGATATAAGTACTCGTTGTGGAATATACAGAGTCGAATGAACTGGGGGAAAATGCGGAACTCGGTCAGGGGGAGGTCGTCTTGGCAAACGAGGCACCGAAACAGCAGGTGAAGTCGGAGAGGCGAGGGTAACGGCCGGTTGGACTCCTGGTGAAGGTGCTGGTCTGGGAGCATAAGAAGGCGGCGGAAGAGTACTGGCTGACTTTGTAGAAGATCTTCCTCCAGGGAGGGGAGGGAAAGACCGTGGATCTGTCATCGAGAGGCCTCCATTAATGGCCTGTGAGTAAGTCGGTGATGGATGAGGCGAGCAAGGGGCATCTACTCGAGAAGCCACCACCCGTGCCTTCCGATATTGTCGAAATGCTGGGCATTTTCTGTCTGTTGCAAGGTGAGCTCCCTGACAGTGAAGGCAGCAAGGACCTGAAGTAGAGGTGCAGTCTTCTAAGAAATGGGGTCCAGGGCATTTACCGCATCTAGCAGCACTCCGACATTGATGCGAGCGATGGCCGAAGCGTAAACACTTAGTGCAGATGTAGACTGGAGGATCACGAGGTTCCACCGGGCAGCGCGTTCCAAAGATGACTACATGAGTCGGCAACACTTGAGAGCGGAAGGTTATCTTACACACAGGAATGGGGAGCCGTACTGCAGGGCCGCTAGTGTGTCGAGAAAAACACTGGACAGAAATAACAGGGTAGGCACTTTCTAGAAACTCAGCAATTTCTTCTTCTGATAGACTGGTGTCCACGTTGCGAATAACACCCTGTTTGTGTATCAGGAAATTGGGAATGTAAACTTCCAAAGATGTTCCAGTAAATGCCGGTGACTCTACTACAGTGTTAGCAGCCTCTGTCGATGCTGCCTCAATTTTCAGTCGGTATTTTCCTGCTGAGGTAATATGCACAATTGCACGTCGGATTGTCGGGTTGTGACAAAATAGCAGTTTGCCCACACTCATGGGGTGTAGCTTACCCACATTTTTATCCAAACTCTCAATAAACACATAAAAAGGTCGGGGATCTGCGCTGCTATAACGATTGGAATGGCTACGTGGTGTAGAGACGCCAAGTGTAGAAGGTGTTGTTATAGGACGCGACGTGGAAGGAGGAGATAGTGTAGAAGGCCTCATCGTCGAAGACTGAAGAGGGCCAACGTCCGAGGTGTCTACTGGCAAGTTCCCATTTGGTACACAATTACTCGAGCCAAAATCCATGTTGGAGTCTAATGGAGCAACGGATTCTCCTGAAGTCTGCTGCCGCTTAGAAGCACGTTCGTCATTTTCACTAGTAGCAGAAATCGTAGGACGGAGTGAAGTTTGGGCTGGTTCACAGTGAAGAGTCGGTAGAGATTGCTGCAGAGAAGTGGAAGCAAAAAGTTGTTCTTCTTGCTGGTAACATGTCTGCATTGCGGAGTAGATTAGCTGCCCCGTATCAGGGGTCAGCCATAATACACTAAATTTTAACACTTCACGAATAGAGAGTACGCACGTGAAAACACAAAGAAATCTGATGTAGAATTAGGCCGGCAATTTGCCCCGTTCTACTAACGCCGCCTCGCGCGCCGGAAAGGTAAACAAGTCGTCACGGTGGAGCGATGTTACCTGCTCCGCTGTCAGCCAGCAACTGACCCGCCCCATTACTAAATCTGGCAAGAGAAGGTGATAACCAAACAGATGGCTATCGAGAGATAAGGTGGTTTTCACCTGACTTCTGCTTCGTGGGTTTCACTATGCCATTACGCTCTAGGAAAAGTGAAGTGACGATGAAAATGGAGCCAAATCGTATTAGTGAATTAAAAAAGTAAGGTTTGAGCTAAATCACATTGGTGAAGAGACCAAAAACTGAAGGAAGTTAAAGATTCAGAATGAGTCATTTCAATGTACTTATTCCACTGTTATTTGTTTTAAAATTAAAACTCCAATTATTTCAACATCTGTATGGAATTTGAACAGCTTATGATAGCTTTTTATTGTTTTATTACTTTTACGTCATTGTTTACTATAGCCCTACAAGGCAGCATTTTCCAAGTTAAATTTTTCCTTAATTTCTACTCCTTCATTTCTCATATAGAACTTACATTCGCTCATAGATAATCATCTTTATGTTGTAAATTACTTCAAACCAATAAGAACTTATGGTGGAGTTGGTGTGGATATGAAAGTTTAAGGAGGTTCTTCCGAG
Source organism: Mantis religiosa (assembly GCA_030765055.1). Taxonomy (NCBI): domain Eukaryota; kingdom Metazoa; phylum Arthropoda; class Insecta; order Mantodea; family Mantidae; genus Mantis; species Mantis religiosa. Next base: position 188,732,739 of record CM060948.1, on the reverse strand, counting down.
AACAGGCAAGAAAAACCTTGAATATAGCATGGAGGATGTAAGGTTGTTATAACAAATGTTTATATATACTGCTTGTTTCAGAATTCAGCCAAACAACTTTAAGGAGTTACAGAGGGATGGTGGAGGGACAATTTCGGTTAGAACACTTATGCTTCCAGAGTGTATAATTCTGTACAATTAATTTGAACAAGTACGACCTGACATCACCTCAGTGGTATATGTAAATATTTGCTGCACTACTACCTCATGTGCGTGCGTAGCTCAGTGGTAATCTATGAATTTCTCACGCCAAAGGCACGACATTCTAAGTTGAAGTCTTGCTTTCCTTTTCTTCCTCTTTTCTTTTAATATTAAATGTGTCTTCAAATATTTGTGAAGGATATGGAATACTGCACAGCTCCATTTGTTATTAACGCTCCTGCCAAATGTAATCAAGCAAATCAAACATTGAATTCTGAACAGGAATGTAGAGCATAATGTTTAAAAGCTATATATGATATGTAATCAGAACGCTTAATGGAGGTGACCATCATGCTATTGTTGTGACATTGATTAAAAGCATGCGCTATATCATTCCCTGAACATTTCTTTATCTATGTAATGAAATATTTATTGCTGCTTCTTTTGTAAAACATTTTATCATATGTCTTTATATTTAATTAAATAGCATTGATATAACTGCAGCGACCTTCAGAAAGTAACAGACGTCTAACCATTGCGACATAAATGTTTGGATTATTCAAACATGAAAGCTTAGGTTTAACAGCAGCGGTAATAACAAATGGTCCAGTGCAGTATTCCATATCTTTCGCAATCAACAATTTTAAGAACGAAAATAAATAAAAAATAAAAAGGAGTAAAGCGGGTATTGGACACGTGTACATCTTACTAGCAGTGCAGCAAGTGCTTGCTGCATACATATATCATTGAGCTGATATCACTGACGTACTGGCTCAAATTTATTGCACAAAATTATGCGTTCTGGGACCATAAGTGTCTTATCACAGACTTTTTTACCCAACACCCTTCTAGAAACCCTTAAAGCTGTTCGATCGAATTCTGGAACATCCTGTGTAGGTATATATTACAGAACGCACCCAGCAAACAATCCGTCTGTTTTGCAGCATTATAGTGCGCAGCTTCTGAGAGACATTTTAATGACGTATTGTGAATACTGCCAAAATTTATATATGATGAGATGTGAAATTACACTGTTTCCAGTCTTCGGTTGGAGGTAAGTTATTACCGACAGGTTAATTGCGCGTTCTATTTCGTGCACAACGTTAACCAGCGATCCTCATGCAATTTGTTAAACATGACTTACATGTCGTGATGTATGACCTACATCTTCAAGATGCACGCCGGCAAGTTCCCTCGTGTGTACCAAATATTTACATCATAGCTCACTTCAACCAGGACAAGAATAAAGGCACTAACATACATTCTCTTGTCACTGGAAAGCTCTTATGTGGCCAATTCACTTTGAAAACATATTTATCTATCATGTAACTTCAGCCAAACTTATTCGCTTCACTCCATGACTGGCTTGGAGAAAATGCCGAATAAAGGAAAACAAACCACTCAGCTGTGTTGTATTCGTGTGAAACTTAATATAATGGATGAACTCACTGGAAGTTGCTACATTTGTGCATCTTCGAGTTTAAGATTAGTCTCTCAAAATTGACACATTTCGACAAAAGGAAAGTATAAAACCTGTTCAAAAAGTTTAGTGTACTCAGTTTCAACCTTGTGCTTGTTTTAAGCAGTTTCAGCTGTGAAGTGTGATGCCTCTAGACAAGAGAATAACGCGCCAAAACTGCAGCTTTTATTTGTAGGTTAATCGTAAATACTTATGCTCTGTTTGTCCTCAAACTAAAAGGACTCTGGTCTAAAAGTATTTAGATTTTGATTTTTATTCATATGGAAGGTAAATCTGTGTTTATAAATAAATAGACTTTTCCACAGAGAGCTTACACTCTAAGTAACGAACAAACCATTTACGAGTGCGCAATGATTTCGGGGTTCAAAGAACTGAAACTGAGGGCTGTCGTATAGGTAGGTGCCTTTGAGTATAACTGAAAACCCAGAAAAATAAACTTAAAAATTTATTTAAACTCGTGCTCTATCTGGTGATGAGCGGAAAGGCTTTTCTTGAGCTGAGTGTGCAAGGATGAAGACTACGATAACTGACATATTCATTGAACTACTGTTAGAACAATAAACCATAAGTAATTTTTTGGAATACATAATGATAAACATGTGTTCATATATGTATTTATTATACATAATAAATTTCTACTTGGAGCTTTTCTTATAAAAAGAATATGAGAAGATACTAACAGTTCATGCAGGTGTATAACTGCCGAAGGCAGTTTGTTTTAGTGATATCAGCCTCAACTTTTGCCATGTGCACTGAATTCACTCATTTCTCTTTTTGGAGAGAGCAACACGAATTTCCAAGAGTAAACTGTGTCAACCTTTATAGCACATGATTTCTGCCTAAAGCTTATTATTTGTGAGCTTCTGATTTGTTAAGATCAATTCAGTATAACAAAATAGCTAAATGTGGCAATTTTCTCTCTCTGCAAAAATTATCAGTACCTAGTGGATATAAACGTTGCAAGGAAATATATAATATGCTACTTATACTTAAGTCACTATGTAGGATACAAAGTAAACGCAACAATAGTGAAATAGGCTTTTTATCTAAAATTTCGAATGCATATAACCAGGACGAAAACGATAATTTATTATGCCTAATTAAAGATGAAAAGTGAGAAAACTGGAAGGTGTATCCGTAAAAGTAAGGCCGTAGTGGAGGGGGAACGCTGACGTACGCCGTTCCCCCACTATTTTTCGGAGGGGGACGCAGTCCCGTACTAATAATATGATTTATACATTTTTAATTCATTACCTTTCTTAATTTAAGAGTACATATGTGGAGCCCAGAGGATTACACAAAATAATGGATAAAAGGTCCTACGCATGCTGAGGACAACCATAGCAGGAAGGTGAATCTACAAGTGCAGAATTCTAATGGGTTCCCCAGCATGTGGAAATTTTTTTATGTGTGCATCCCCCCACATTTTCTGTTAGGAATACGACCCTAGGTAAACCGATTCTGTGTAATAGAGACGTTGAAGCACATACCGGACGACAGTAAAAAGCATTCATGGTTATGAATATGACAATGTTGATGCCATCCTAATTAAGGTAGTTGAAGTATGGGCGAAAGGAAAGAAGGAAAGCGTTTCTTAATGAGGGCTTTAAATAGACGGCAATACCGAAGGAAAGAAAAAGTGTGATATGTTGGCCGCATTTGACCTTTTTCTGTTGTAAACTATAATTACATACGCTTATTCCTCATCTACTTCACGTTAATCGAGATAAACATAATTTTGTTGCTAATTTTCTTGCAGGTTTAAAGGAAGTATTGGAAATTCAATATGCTATAAGCGACAATCACATCTTTTAGAGCATGCCACTAGTGCATGGTGTTGCCAATTTTGGGGAAAGGTTGACAAATCTGGGCATTTAAGAAGCACAAGAGCGATTAAAATTCATTTTTGGGATTGGCGATTCACGGTATGTTAGGGACAGTATTGGATATTTACTCCCAAATTAATGTAGTTAATAGCACATATTTCTATGAAAATTTTGCAATAATGTTGTAGAGAGCGATACCTACCAATAATTATTATATTTGCTGGTACTTGCGGGGAAGACGCAGAACTTATTTAACCATTTTAAATGGTCAGAATAAGTAAGAGCTTTTGTAAGCGTATGAATATAATTCCTTCCCGTATTGCAACTTCGATGAAGTAAATTGTGCTGTTAACTTCTTCCTTCTAATCAAATATCCAAAGTACAAAAGAACTTTGCAACACTGTAGGTTAGTCCTGCAGAATGAACTGTACTGTTATATAGTTTGTAGTGCTAGTTACGTTCATTTCAGTTCTTTCTTGATTCTAAACTTAATAAATCCGAGATTTTGTGTGTAAAATTATGCATTTCACCGTGGCTTAAATATGAGCAACATTACAAACATATTTGGCGTCGCCGTGAATTCCTACAATTTTTTTGCACATACAATATTCTGAGAAATGGAGATACGTTAATTTCTACAAACTTGGTGATTGGTCAGTTAGTCATCCCCACTCGATCACAGTCAATTGTCAACAATGTCGCCTATACACACCTACATCAGCATGGAAGTTTATAGTATTTTCCTCCCTTTTTCGACGATGGACAAAGGTAACATGTTTAACCACGCCGACCAATATTGTGAATTTCTGAGTTCGTAGAATTAAAGTCCAATTTGCAGAAATTCAAATCGTTCTTTGTTTCCGTAGAAATACACTTTGAACACCTCTGATAACAGCAGAATTGCGTAAAAACACGTACGCAATCTTCCAGTCCGTCTGCACATTGCTCACTAGCAACTGTATTCCTTACTCGCTCGCTCGCCGCTCGCTCGTGCTGGCTGGCTGTATACAGCCAGAAGGTTTTTGCTGCGTGCCCACCCATTAAGGGTTTTACCGCAGGTAGGATTTTTATTGAATGATAGTCATTCCATCACTTATATACACCAATCGCAGTATCTGGAACTTTCCCGAAATCTGTCGACGTCACACGAAGCCAAACGAAACCTCACGGACCCTCGCGGTGAGGCGAGAATAATCCAGACCATCACCGTCTCTTTCTCGCTACGTTGCTCTCTCTCTGCCACTCCTTCAGCAAGTGCCAGCCATTCACACGAGTGGGCGTGGCTTGAACGCTATCTCTCTCTTGCTTTTCCTGCCAGCTCCTTTCGGCACAACGATCCCTCGCAACACTGCTCTTTCCTCAAGGCTGGTCGTTCCGAACAGCACCCTCGTAGTGAGCCAGATGATCCAGGTGTCCCCAGGTATCCCAGCCATCCGAGGCACTGTCGTGACCACTCTGACCACTGCGGCACTCTCCTTCTCTTCCACTCTTGTGCATTGACCACACTCTTCTGGGTAGGGTCTTTGGGGCATGGCGTCTGCGTTGCCGTGGCTCTTCCCTTTACGATGTTCAGAGGAGAAGTCGTAATCCTGCAGCCTCTGGACCCAACGGGCTGTCTGGTCTGCCAGGTTCCTAAAGCTAAGTAGCCAGGTTAGGGTGGAATGGTCAGTCCTCAGGTGGAATGGCTGACCGTATAAGTACTTGTGGAAGTGTTCCGAGGTCTTTACTACCGCCAGTAACTCTCGCCGGGTGACGCAGTAGTTCTTCTCTGCCTTGGGTAGCGTCTTGTTGTAGTAGGCTATAACACGCTCGTGGCCATCCTGGACTTGGGATAGGACATCCCCAATGCAGTGGTCACTGGCGTCGGTGTCCACAATGAAAGCACCACCTGGTTGTGGAAATCTCAAAATTGGAGCACTGAAAAGGGTCTTCTTCAGCTGCTGGAAAGCGCGTTCAGCGTCCTCCGTCCACACATAAGACCGGTGTTTCTCTGACAGAAGCATGAGGGGCTTAGTGATGTTCGAGGAGTCCTTTATGAAGCGGCAGCAATTTCTGTACAGCTCTAAGAAACTGCGCAATTATCTCTTATTCTTTGGCCGAGGCCAATATCTCACGGCCTATGTCTTCTCCGGGTCTGTGGCCACTCCGGTTGCTGAGACTATGTGGCCCAAGTAGTTGACTTCGTTGCGGAAGAGCTGGCACTTCTTTGCGTTTAGTTTCAGGTTGGTAGCATGCAGTCTCTGTAGCACTTTACTCAGGTTGTCGAGGTGGTCTTTGAAAGTCTTGCCGACGATGATGATGTCCAGGTGTAGTAGGCAGGCGTCATGATTCAATCCTCTCATCACGGACTCCATGAGGCATTGGAAAGTAGCTGGTGCGTTGCAGAGACCAAAGGGCATAACTGTGAACTGCCAAAGCCCTTGGTCTGTCGAGAATGCGGTCTTTTCCTTGTCTCTTGGGTCCAGAGCCACCTGCCAATAACCCGACTTCAGATCCATGGTCGAGAACCAGTACGCGCAAGCCAGCGTGTCCATGGCGTCGTCAATCCGGGGTAAGGGGAGACAGTCTTATCTGGTGACAGCGTTCAGCTTCCTGTAGTCCACGCAGAAGCGTAGCTCACCGTTGTTCTTCGTCAACAGGACTACAGTTGAACACCAAGGGCTGTCAGAGACTTCAATCACTCCCCTGGATTTCATATGCTGTAGTATGTCCCATATCACTGCTTGTTTTTCCAGCGGAACGCTGGTCGCCAAATTGGCCGGGCGTCTCCGGTATCGATACGGTGGAGCACTCGGTCCGTGCGGCAGTAATCGCCGTCGCCACTGTATCGTCTCAGCAGTTGTCGAACCTTCTCGAGCTGCTCTGCGGTCAAGTGGTCGGCCACCCTCTCCAATAAGCCTTCCAGCCGGTGTTGCGTCGGCACCGGCTCCTGTGTCTTATCCATCGCTCTCACGATGACCACGGGCTCGCACATCCCCAGTTCCGTTCCGTCCCGGACGTCGTGAACGTTGTCTGCCACGTTGAGCAGCCTGACTGGCACCTCCTCTCGGCACGGCAATAATGTTCTGGCTACACAGAGTCCGTGCACAGGCGTCTTATGGTCCAGCATCATGTTCCTGGTTCACTGAACTTCCGTTACCAGCACCTCGCACCTCGCGATGACAACCACGTCCTCATTCAAAATGACCCTGGAGATTACCAGGCGCTCTTCGTGTTGCTAGAGTATGACCTCTTCTCCATTGAGCCGCATGACCTTCCTGCCGACGTCTACCGTCACCTCGTGGCTCCTGAGGGCATCCAATCCCAGTATCACCTCCTCAGCCACCTTCGCGACGAACACCCACAGACGCACGGCACTCCGTCCCAAGGTCAACTTCAGTAGGGACTCCTTCTCCATAGGCAAGGTGTCGAACGATGCCGTCATAAGTTGTCATGGTCTACTCGGCTTCCTCGTCGGCAAACCCCTGACTAAGTCAGGTCTAGTGACGGTCAAGGCTGCCCCGGTGTCTACGAGTACGTGGCACGGCTTCCCTCTCACCTAACCGTCCGCGATGAGTCTGTCATCCATCCGTCGGCTGACGGCGCGCAGTGTCACTCGAGGAGCTGGTGGTGATGGCGCTGACGTGCCCCTCGCCACGACGGCCCTTACTCGTTTGCTGGCTGCTCTCTCTGGTGTGGGCAGTCTCTTTCCAGGTGTCCCGGCTCTCCACAGCCACAACACGGGCCACTAGGTCTTTGCCGGCGTCCCTCGACTGGTTTTCGGTCTCCCGTGTAGCGGATACTCCTGGTTTGCGACGTCGGGGTAGCCTTTACCTTGGCCGCCTCCATCCTTAATGCTACCGTTGGCGCTTCGTGGATGGTTTTGTAGTCGTCGAACATTAGGCGCTGACGAATCTCCGTGTCTCGTACCCCATCATCGAATGTGTAGGTGGCTTCCCGGGATACGAACTCAGGTCGACTAAGACTTTGCCAGCCAGTTGCTGAATTGCCAGGGTGAACTACTGCAGCGTCTCCCCTGACTGCTGTGACCTTGACTTCAGCTGGCTGCGGTACGCTGTGGCTAAGCGGTGGTTTCCAAAGCGGTTCTCCAGGGCCTCCCAGATATCCTTGGGCGCCGCTGCTGTCTGTCCCGCGTTCAGGACTTCTGCGGCCCGTCCCTGGAGGCTGGGTATTAGCTGTGCGGCCTCTTCCTCTGGTGACTACTTGTTGTGTTTGGTCACTGTGTCGAACTGGTGGCGGAAGACTTCGAAAGTTGTCGCGCCGTCGTATTTAGGAGGTTTGACGCGTGCAGATGATATGTCTGGTCCCAGCCCGTCTGCCTTTAAGTTCTTCAACCTCCTGCCGATGATGTCCTCTACCATGGCGTTCAGGGACTTGGTGTTACTGTCGGCCTTTCCCTCCAGGTCGTTAACGTGGCTCGCCAGGTCTTCGACGTGCTTGACCAGCTCCGTGATATCATCGTTTACGCCGGCCAACTGCTCTTCAAACTTACCGTTGAGGGTTCTATTCGTCGCTTTCATTTCCGTGGTCAATTTGGTCATCTTCCGGGTCATTGTCGCAGCGAAATTGCGCTTTGCAGCTTCCGTCTTCGTTAATTCGGCCTGCATTTTTTCCATCTTCTCGGTGATGTCTAAGCCGTCTTCATTTCTTTCAGCCCCGCGGCCAGATTGTTATTTGCCGCTTCTGTTTTCGCAGCGAGGTTGTCATTTGCCGTCTTCATTTCTTTCAGTTCCGCTAAAATCTTTTTTAATGCTACCTCCATAGTGGTATGTCTCACTCCTGACACCAGTTGTGACTTTGTGGCTTCGTAGAATTAAAAGTCCAATTTGCCGAAATTCTAAATGTTCTTTATTTACGTAGAAATACACTCACAGTAGCAGTATTACATCACATACACAATCAGTCTACCGAGGTCGATGACCACAACAGCGTTCTGATTACACCTGTTTACAACATCAACTCTCGTTACAACACTTCACAGCAGTTTACTCTCCTGTTTAAGACTACTCGTAGCGAGTCGTCGCTCCCTTAAATACCTCATTGATAATTTCTAGACTGTTCTAAAACAAACCAGAGACCGAATAATCCCTATTAATCAAGATATCACTAGAAATGTCAATTTACCTCACTCATCTGTGTCGGTAAGTCTTTTATCTCCGGCGCTATGTTTATCTGCTTATGCAAGCTCTTTATCTCCGTGAAACACTGTCCGTCTGTTATCTATTTGCGTCGAATCTTTTATGCCCGTCACCGCGACAGTATATATATATATACTCCTGCCATCCTAAGAAGCACACTTTCCTGTGAGCAATTCGGCGAACAAAACCTACTGGTGAGCTACTCTGGTGCATACAACTTGTTTGAATGTAATGTGGCGTAACACATGGACGAAAGCGTCAGTGTCGTCTGTCACGCTTGTGTACATGGGCGCGGAGTAATACAAAAAGTGTGTTTCTTACGGCCTCCTGTTTCAAATATTGCTATATTGCTATTGAGTTTACTACATAATGGATCCATGAAGTAATGTACTTGTAAGGAAGTAATGACAGTTAATCTCAGAAGTATTGCAGATACATGAACTATTTAAAATTGTTGATATATATTTGTAAATTTAAGTCATTCTGTCGTTTGCTCTTGGGAAATTTTTCAAATAAGATTTATCTGTCCATTGATTTGCGTGTTAAAGCTTTTGCACATGGACCACATGGTATGAAAACTGAATTCTGGGTGGTTACTTAAAGCAAAACTAGGATATTTGCTATAGTCCGTTTTATAATTAGACTGAGATAGCAACTAAGGTGTTAAAATCGACTGCATCTATCGGTGGCTGGAGTACAGTTCGGTATTATCCCGATGCCATCCAGTGGGAATCGATTCATATGTAACCTTATCCATTGAGAGACATCAGAAGGTCTTACCCACTTGGAGTAAATCACGTGATAGGAGCTGGTTTTTTCTTTACAGCTGTGAACACCTTAATTGCTATGTTAGTCTGATTATAAAATGGAGTATGCGAGTAAGTTTGGAAATTTCCTTTATATAAATATAAGATTCATTTTAGGATAATTAATTCTTTATCCAAGGTAGGAAGATTGCTATTTGAGTTTCCGAAAATGTGTCAGTAAGTGCCTGTTAATTTCTTAATGATTTTCATTCTCAGCTAATTAAACTATAAGGGTGTAGGTGCTGAATTAATTAGACATTGCGGATGATCAACCGCGTCTAAGATTATGAAGGCTGAGCTTTCGGCCATTCTATACTCCACAACCTTCTTCAGGATACATTCTATACCCATACCCAGAGCTCGCCAGGCAGTGCAACCTAAGATTTATACGTACTCAAACAATGCCACTTCCAACGTACCATAGTCGCTGTGAGTTATAAAATATTTTTTGCCTGCCTCATGGCAGTAATCATTCACCCACCAATATTTTTAGACTGGAACTTCTGGTTCCGTTGGTACGTGTTTGTGTGCTCGTATTTTTTTTATTTAAATCTGTTAATTAACTGGCTTATATTCGAATCGAAATTCATAAATTTGTGAAGAAAATTGAATTTGTGGTTCATACAAAGGAAAAACACATAAGCAATAATGTACAGAGGCACAAAAGATATAAATAAAATAAAGGTATGTGTTTATATGACATCTCCACATTTATCAACATTCCACTCATAGTAATTTTGATTTATTTAGAGATTTTACTAACTTTGCATATTTTTTCTGATGATGTTAGGCCATGCTATATGGAAAACATACCGTGTTGATAGCTACTAACTAAAACTAAACTACTTTTGGGTTTATTATTTCTGAATTTTATACATTTTTATTTGAAAGTGTATTTTTTTTTCAAGTTATAAGTGCTTTATAAAAACAAATCCAGCTTCTTTTAGTTTTTCCCCAGTTTGATTGTATTATTCTTATATCAGTAGAATCAAGACTCACAAATAGAGGCAGGAGGCGTGTGCGTTTTTCCATAGATAGTCTGCACATGGACTGTACTGTTATCGCTCGCTCATGTTGACAACTGCTAGTAGGTATAGCCTGACCATGACAACTACCTAGCTGTGAGAGGAAACAAATAGTCGCGTTATACTGTACCTTGAACTTGCTTTTACATACACTTACAAGACAATGCTTTGCTTCACTAGTTTGCAGATTACTACGTTACGTTGTTTTCGACGTTTGCACATTTTATGGCCGTGATATACATCTGACGTCATGTACCCATATAACTTGTATCGCATGTGAACACACATCCTTCCGAACTTTATTCATAACTCAAAATCTAAAAATTCTTGGAAATCTATTAGAATGTGGCTCCCCTATACATATTTTCTTAAACATTTGGTCTCTTCATCCTTAAATTAACACTTCCAACTAAGCGGTTTACGTCTATTCTAATTGAGACTTGTCCTCTAAATGAATTGGGGTAAGTATACTTTCTACATTTTGGGGTAGCCCTACGTCCTGCTAGAATGCAGTCTTTACACAGACAGAAGATAGTGGTTGAGGTAATATGTGTATTTCGGTCATGCCAAAAGTGAAAACAAATAATTTCCCGAAATTTAAAAGCAAATACAATTGGTGAAATAAGTTGCAAGTAATCTAAGTTGTATGGAAGATGAAACGGACAAACTCGTCTTTACTAAAATGGAAAATGTGTTAAACAAGAACAGTGGAAATAATGCAAGTGCAAGATTGTAGCTGTACTATCAGTTAAGAAGTTTTTTTTTTTTCAATAGAGAAGAGTTGGCAATTCGAAATTTTATTGCGTTATGTATACTCCATATCTTGTGTTGATTTTGAAAGAGGCTTACCTA
>CM060948.1:188666432-188718932 GCA_030765055.1 Mantis religiosa | reverse complement strand
TCCTGTTGAAGATGAACCATGAAGGTAATATTGAAGATAAATTTGCCTTGATATCTATGAATGTAAGGTTTGCTAATTGCACCCAAAGCAGGAATGGCGTATGAGATTATAGAACGTATGAGAGCCTTATATAAGCCCTTAAGTCCAAGCAGTGAACTCTTGTGTAGCAGAGGGTATAGTTTTATAACAAGCGTTGAAATATAGGATATCTGAAAATCCCAAGCTAGTTTTGTGCATTCCTCCTAGACATTTAGCTGGTGTTTATGGGAGCAGCCATTTAAACTGTTTTCCTGGAAGTACCGTTTGTTTTGTACTCCAGCGTGTGGTTTTAGAGGAAAGGGAAATATAATGGGCTAAAATTTTGAAGGTTCATCACTGAGGTAAAACGGGCAACGTAATTATTAGAACTCAAACCTGCAAGTTTATAAGGATTCATTTTACAACGGACGATCTAGAAGAACGGGTGGCTTATTGTGAGTAGATTATTTACAGCGTTTTCTTTTGGATAATCTATGGAAAAATGTTAAAGTTATCGCATATTCAAAGTACTAAAGGTAAGGGTTGCAAATGAAATTAACGTTACAGTAGTGAAACTCATAGCGTCAACATTAGGTATATACTTGTGCCATTATAATCTTTGTATAAAGAGCTTACAGAGATAATTTAACAGAACGCTCTTAGGTTGCTGATTGGTGGAGGAAACTTTATGGCAGTTTAGAGATGTGGTTCCAAGTGGGCGTTTGTTGTTGGTATATATTTTGAGTCTGCTACTTATCTATAGTCAGCAGAGGAAATATTACATTCCACCAAAATTTCGATATCGAATTCCAACCGAAACTTTTATGAACTCCCTGAATCGCTTGTCCGCGACGAAGGTTTAGCAAAATCCCTGTACGCGCGTCTGTCTCACTCAGAAACGAAAAGTCAGTTAAATTTTAAAATTGGTACTTTAATATTTTTCAACGATGCGACATAACAGTTTTCAAGGAAATTCTCCCATCAAAAACTAGCTTTTACATGGAAAATATTACGTTACTTTTGATGTGCTCAAAATAGTTTTAATGATTTGGATATTTAATTAACATAATATATCTTTCATGTTCTGGGAATAGTTCTGAAGTCCTCTTCAATCGGAATGCATTTTGTGTAGCTGGCGAATCGTAACAAATAGAGAAAATCTTCAAAAATGTAGATCTCGCTAAAGCACAAAATTTTAATCAAATAATATTTTGTAGATTAACAATTTGAGACATTCCTTGAATTTAAATTAAACTTGATTATTTCAATGTGATAATTCACTATTCGTATTTTTTTTTCGTGAGCTTTCAAGGATCTTGGATTTTCAAAGCTATTATATGGTTGTCAGTTTTTATAAATCTGTCTATACCCTTAGCCTAATAGTACATCCGTCTTATACCTACAAGAAAATGTGGAAATGTGTACCGAAATTTTATATCTATTAACAAGAAGTAAATATGAAAATAACATTTCTTAAGAACATTTTGCAGAAGAGCGAGTAGAAAAAGCCAGTTACATAGGATTTTTTCATATTATATGTTATGTTTTCTTGATGCGTAATGAGACTCACTTGTTTGTAAAGTTTCAAACTTATATTTTTACCGAATAGTGTTTTAGACTAAACTCGACATTTGTCTAGCTGATAAAAAACCCATACAAAACGTTCATAGATTAAAAGTGAGGACCTTACGCATACGAATGCAACATTTTCCATACGTTGAAACTTATATTACATTTTTTTTGTGATTTACGACCTTTAACTTTTTAAGTATATCGGGCGATCAATAGAATGGGTGAAATGATGCTCAAATGGGCCCAGGGTCCATGGAGATTAGAGTTACCTAACATTCGTCTTTTAGGATAAGGGAAAACTCTGGAAAAACCTTATCCAGGTAACTCACCCTGACCGAGATTCGAACTCAGGACCTCTTGAACGTGAGGCAGACATGATACCATCAACGCTACCGAGGCGGGTATATATTACATTAAAATAATTTTTCATTGAAAATGTGCTTCAGGTAACGAAGTGACGATCTTTGGCAAAAGAATGTCAAACTTTCCATAGATTGAAGCGTATACTTCAATAAGGATGTTTTTATTTATTTATAAGGGATACTAACCTTACTATGCATATCATAAAAGCGAGCTTTCAAATAATAAGAAAATGTCACACAAGTTAGCGAAATTAATATAGAATGGGAGTTGACAGCGGAACAACTCAGCCGTTCTCTAACACAGAGAAATTGGTGGAGGAAACAAAAGATGGGTGGCATATTCTCCGAACACATGCCAAATTCCTTGATCGCCCAGAGAATAAGGCAAAAAACAACTGCGGTCATAAATCATATTTGATGTCGATGGAAGAAATCCAATTTCCTTTATGGGTTGGTTTGGAAAAAAGTTATTCCACGCTTTCTTATGTGGTTTTTCCAGATGTATATGAAAGAAGTTAGAACTGATGTCAAGTATTGGGCTAAAATATTTAAACAGATGTGCATAAAACTCCGATACAGTCTCACGAATTGGAAAATTATGTTTCAGTTGAAGATCATGCGAAACATTTGCAAATAAGAAGCAAGGAACAGCACAACAGCTTACGTGGTATATTCACATTGCCTTCGGTAGTCACTATCGTTTTGTTGCATACAGTTTCTATATGGTGTTCTTAATAATGCTCATTTATCGAGATAAACATTTGCAGAAATGCTTTCCTTGCACATTTCGTTGTAGCCATAAGGGAATTACAGGAGGCCTAAGCAATAGTTAAAACTCTAGGTGCGAACTGTTTGAAATTCTATACTCTTACATGACTTTCCGAAAGACGAAAGAATAGTAATTTAATATATTCAGCATGAAATCTCGATGATCAAATTTGTGGGCGCAATGTGATACTTACTCTACGTAGTACAGCTAGGCAGTATGGAAAGTAAAACGGAAACATATGATTAAAAACGGAAGATAGTTAAAGTTGTGAGTTTGATAAATGGTAAAGTATAATCTGTGATGATTAAATCCAAGTCTCCGTTTAGTTCCTAAATGCAACAGGGACATTTTTCCTTAATTAGAATCGTTTCTCAACTTCCCCGAGTCTAGAATGATGACTGCTGCGAGTTACAGTACAGGAATAAAAACTTAACGGTAGCTTGCAGTTCTACCTGGCACTAGCACCAAACAATATTTATCGGTCGAAGTCGCGAGTTAAAATGGGGATAAATAAATGAAACACATTAAGAATAACATTTTAATTCTTGCAAAAGTTTATCCATTCATTAGAAATTCAGTTACCCATATATACATATATCCGCATTTTGTTTATATATATCCCCATGTTGTTTAAATTAAACTTATTTACTGTTCCGAAATAAAAACCCTGGGTAACTGAATTTCTAATGAATGGAGATACTTTTTCAAGAATTACAATTTTATTCTTAAGGTATTTCATTTATTTAGCCCCATTTTAACTCGGGATAATATATATATATATATGTGTGTGTGTGTGTGTGTGTGTGTGTGTGTGTGTGTGTGTGTGTGTGTGTGTGTGTGTGTGTGTGTGTGTGTACTGAGGGTAAGAATAAACCCAGGGTATCTTTAGGCTTTTCTCCCTCAAGTCCGTCTTGAAATTTCAGATGGAATTGTTTTATTTCTTATTTTTAGTTTGTTAACGTCGTGGCCTTATTAGTGTCGTATATGTTTTGCTGCTGGTGATGAAATGATTTTGTAAATAGTACTGTTTCATTTACTTCAGTAAGCAGCAACATTTCTCTATTAAATAATGTCTACAAGATTTTACAGAAATGTGTAATTTCTGCAAAAGGAGTACAAGAAAATCCAAAGAAAGCAAACCAAAGCTTTCTATTTGCATGGAAAAAAAAAAAGTTTTCAAGAAACACTAGTCAAAACATGCATTGCATTCAATGAAGGGTAAATGCAGGTCAGGTCCATCCCCCTATATGCTCAGTGGTACACAGCCCTCTAAGCTGGGTATATACTCCTATATAATCTGTGCAGTTATCAAATGAAATTATAAAATACGGAAATATCTTTAGTTTACCAATATTGTGTTGGAATTGTGCTAATATAATCTATAAAGAAATTCACAAAATAATAAATGGAGAAACCTTGATGAGCTAATATTAAAATATAATACAGATAAGACTCTGTCGTTAAGAATACTAAAATATACTTAACTTCGAGATTACATTTTACTTTCACTACTACGTATATAATAAGTAGAGAAGGTATTGCATTCTATCCAAAAAGTTTAATATTGAGAATTCACCGGAGGTATACGTTTTGAGATCTCCCGAATAAAAAAAGAACAAGAAGAAGAAAAGAAAGAAAAAGAAAACAAAAATTTCAGCGCGTACGCCTGTGTGTGTGCTGTGACTAAACAACGTAACTAAAAGCAAAAATTTAGTCAAATATCAAACTTACTGTTCTAGATGAGTATTAACCACCAGGGATGTAATATGAAGAATTTAAAGAATCCCCTCCCCTGGATTACCCTTTACATGGAACATCTTTCGAAAATGTTGAATTTATTAAAAATGCCTCTAACGGTTTTGATTACAAAGTCAACTTAGTTGACAAATGAAATGCACATCTGAATTTTCCGGCAATCTCCTTGGAGGTTTTCATCATTCGGTATGACTTTTGTATGGCTGTTAAAACCATAAGACTGATGAACCAAAATCTTACTACACAAACATTGCAAAGCTCGTTAAAACAAGCAATTTGCGTCAAGTTGAGCTTCTTTTATAGAGTCAGCCATTCTGGAGATATTCCTTATTAATTGTTTTAATGTTTCAATAGTTATACTTTTATGAAACGGGGAAGTTGTTTTTTTTTTTGACCTTTTATCTCCTGACCATACAAGCGGAAGGGAATGTCATAGCCATTACATAGCTTTTGAAGTACCAGTTCTTAAAATATTTGCCTATCATTAAAACGTAATTTATTCCCACATTCCCTTGTACCTATAAGGAAATTAGCAATAAGGTAATGTTTATCTCGGATAATATGAAGAAGGCAGAGGAATGCATTTCTGCAAGACTAGTTTGTACAAGAGTAAATGAAGTCAGGTGAGTGCAACAAATCAGATTTTTTTTTTAAATTGAACTAATTTCACATTCTAACTCACAGGTTGGACAACCTAAGCGTGTTTGCGTTAGGGCTGAGATAAATGTAGATCAGAGTAGAATGTATGAACTAGGTGGCATGAACGCTAATAAATTATTCTTAACACAAAGGCAAAGCAGGTCCTCAACAAAAGCAAATCACATGGCAGACCCCAGAGTAGACCCAAGGTTTTTCGGAACCAGATAAAAGTGCTTAGTTTCCTTATAAATATACGTGGAAAGAAGCCAAACGTGAGAACGATATAAGTGATGTAATTAACATGCATTTGAACAAAACTGACAATCGGTTTGGAAATCGCGATTATGGGAAACAGTAACGACAAATGGTGCTAAGCGTTCTGGAATCAGTGGCTTATTCACTCATGTTAAGGCAGTCTGTAAAGAAAACACAAAATAGTATTGCAACTTTAGGGAGAAGTAAAGAACTGGGACTGATACTTACATCGAAGTTGGCGAATTCGGGTTTTCCTGGAGGTCCTGGGGGTCCAGGTGTACCAGGCATTCCTGGCATACCATCTCGTCCGGGTTCGCCTGTAAAGAAAGGAATGCTCTTTTGATATTTTTATCGTATCATTACATTCTTGCAAAATGTTAAATATAAATATCAAGTTTGGTATTTATTCCGGTTTTCGTTTTTCAGTTATTCTGTTCAGGAAAACACACACACACACACACACACACACACACACACACACACACACACACACACACACACACACACACACACACACACACACACACACACACACACACACACACACACACACACACACACACACACACGCGCGCGCACACACACACACTAACACATGCGCACGCTTACAGAGGGTAAGACAGTCATACAACGATCTTTTTATAAAAATACTTATGCTGATTTATTTTCAAGGGAAGCTCAAAACATTTATATTCGGTAATATATCAATACTCAAATGTTTGAGTGGCTACTCCTGCGAAAATGTACAAATGTGCTACAATGTTTATTTTTCTGACAATACTTTAGGCACGACTTAATATTGTTACGATATTAGCCATTAACCTAGTGTATTAAGATCAATATTGGATTGCTTATATGATTATTATTTAGACTGTTTCTTTATGAATGCAACATGTAATATGTACCTTTGTTACGATTTGATCTGGTCTGCATTCGACTGGGCAACATTTACATGAAAGAACCGAAATTCAAGTTGGGTTATCACATGCGTGAGATGGGTTATTCCGACCTAAATGACTACGGTTTAGAAACATTTAAGATTTATAGGACCTTTTAGAGTCCACATACTATAAAAGAGAGGGAGATGGGAACCAAGTTAAACAGCACAATAGGACATTTCTAACAACAGAAAGTGAATACTTGCCACAGAAGTCAATTCTTGGACTTCAAGCGTAGCTTTAGGGTATGTATGACTGAAATGTTCAAATTATGAACTAATATTTCTAGCTTTTTCAAATTTACACCATAGGTGTAGTATAATGTAAACATGTTACAACCTAAATTTAAACCATTTTTCTCCAGCAGTTTAGAAATTATGATAAATTTTGTATGTTTTTTGTTAGTCACTAAAAAAGTCCTTTGCGACAAAATATTTTGAATTTTGGTCGAATATTTTAACCCTATGTTCATAATACACATACTTTTTGAAATTGCTCTGGGTTTTTCTGTGTCTCCTTTAGTTTAGGTCACAACATTTTTTTAATTTACAAATATTCTTTTTTTGTCTAAAAAACTGTAAGTTTTGTGTTTGAAAATTAAAAATATATGCTTATATACATTTCACAATAAAACCTAGGGCAATTTCCATTCCTCATGATATTCTGAACCTGTGTAGTAAATTTCATGAATGTAGTACAAAAACTGCATCGCAAGGAGCGTTTTACAGGAAGAAAAATGCTGAAAATATGAACATTGAGAAAACAGCGATTAAAGATTTGATTGCATAACTCACATTAAAATCCACCAGGATGATAGGTTGGACCCTCAGATTTCTTTTTCCTCTCTTCTGTTGCTGCTTTTTCCACCTTTTTCTTCTTTAAATGTTGCTTTTCTTCTGCACAACTTCGCTGTTTGCTTTGCGAATGTGGATGTATGCAAAAGAGGGCGTGACTGACAGAGTTTAAAGGCCACCGACATTTTAATAAGCATTTAAAATGGCGTTCGGAGGCAAATTATGCATTTTTCACATTCGGGAATGTCTAAATTATTTTATAGAATTAAAATAAAAAAAGTCGTTATTTTCACGATTTTCATGAAATTTCAGTCATACATACCTTAAAGGAAGTGTTTTCCCCACTGGTACAACCCGGGACAAAAATGCAAATAATTCGCGACATCTCCTTAAAACTGAGAATAATCAAAGGTCACAGAGCAGCGATAAAACTTAATATTAAGTGTATAAGAAGTCCTCTTCCCCGAGGTAAAGGCAGTCTATCTTCATACTCAATAGGTCTCGAGTTGCAATTTCGGTTAAGATTGGTTACCTGGATTACATATTTTTATATTCTTATACTTCTCACATGTAAACAAAGCTCGTGTGAATGTATCACATCCCATTTTTAGAAAAAGGCCCATCATCGTGCATCTATGTCTAAAGAAAGTTGAATAATGGTGTGTGGAATAATAGGTTCTATAACTTATGCTGATTTTGGTGAAAGTATATTGCATTAATAAATTTTGACATCATTAATTCAACCCGAAAAGTATAATCTTTAAGTAGAAGAGTAGGGTAGTAACATTTTTTACTTAATTAAAGCAAAATAATTCACATTATATTCACCATGTACATCGAACTCAAAAAGGAAGAGTCTGGCAAGTATTACATAATTTAAACGTCCTTCTAAGTCATCAGGCAAGGATTTCAAAGAAATAATTGCTCCATCTCATGCTACTTCTTATACGAAAAATAAAAAAAAATGGTTCGATCAATTTTGATTTGGCAATTCAAGAGTAATAAGTTATATATTGTAATTTCTTGATTATTATGTGACGTCTCTTCATTCCAAATGAATTTTATGTTCTGGCAATCTTTGAGAGAGAGGAGGAAAAATATTACAAGAAAAACTAGGGCTCGTTTAAACCTACAGTCCAAGTCAAATTTTTCTGTTTTGTAAATATTTGCCAGCTAGGCTTTCTCAGGTTCAATCGCATTGTGAATTTATTGTCTATCTCCTATCCAACCCAATAATTCAATATTGGACTGTTTGTGAACATCGAAATTAAAAAAACAAACTTCGATAAATACAATATTTCATATTTCAGTCAGGTACTATTTAAGCATGCCACGCAAGGATTTTCGGTAAGTGTCTTCCACCGCTCTCTGTGTACGTTATTTTTCACTTTCTCAAAAATTCCTTTAGATATTTAGATTAAAATACCATATACTTAAACAAGAAAAAGCTAATCCCTTAGCGTAACAGTCCTTTCCTGGCCAAAACCTACCAGCTGCAAGACACAGGTGGGCGATCATCCAAACAATACGGGAGATGTGGTCGGCATCTTGGCACACCCAACCAGAAAGTTGGGACACTTGACCGGCATTCGCTACCTATTGCAGATTGAAGGGCGCAAAATTTTGGGCGAAAAAAGGAAACTTAGAAAAAGTTTATAATATAACTGGAGTCAGAACAAACAAATCCTGGGTGATTAAAAATAGTTTAAAAGATAAATGGCAAAAAGAATGGACAGAAAGTCTAGAAGGTAGAAGAGTGTTTGAAATTTTTCAGAACGTCAAAGAGAGACTAAAATTGAATTTTATTCAACCAACAAAGGGATTTATACATTATATAACAGGACACGGACCTTATAAGACCTATTGGAAGAAAATCAATAAAACTGAAAATGATATATGTGAATTATGTAACAAACAAGATAATCCTGAACATGTAGTATTTGAATGTGGAAGATATGCAATTCACCAACAAGAAGAGAGGCATGCGCTAGCAGGATATTTCGTATATGACATAATTCGAGATCAACAATTGGTAAATAAATTACAAGTTTTGACTAACTTTGTAAGTAAGAAAGCATGGGAGGTAAAAATATTCAAAGGAGAAAGAGTTGATAATAGGCGAAGAATAGTACAAGATCCAAGAAGGAGTTCTAGAATACAAAATAGGATAAGACGGGAAGAATTATTGAATAATCTAACAATGGAGTTGACTGCATGGGCGGCGGAGGGAGAGAGTGATGGCAGAGGCCATGGTGGACTACAGAATTAGTAGATTTAGATATAGATTTAGGAAATAAGGATTTTGTAATTTTTATAGTTGTTTTCTTTTGTTTTTTGCTTTTTTGTGTTTATTTCTGTTATTTTATTTCATTTTATTTTTGTAGAGTAGTTTTCTGAGAGATTTGTATAATTATAACATTTGTAAGGATTTTATGGAAAAATAAAGAGAAAATTTGGATATATGCCCCGGTATAGTTGTCTAGGTGCCGGGGT
The DNA here is from genome assembly GCA_030765055.1 of Mantis religiosa. Lineage (NCBI taxonomy): Eukaryota > Metazoa > Arthropoda > Insecta > Mantodea > Mantidae > Mantis > Mantis religiosa. The sequence goes on along the minus strand of CM060948.1, from coordinate 188,709,337 downwards.
AGAATATTCAGATTTTATTTATTTATTTATTTATTTATTTATTTATTTATTTATTTATTTATTTATTTATTTATTTATTTATTTATTTATTTATTTATTTATTTATTTATTTATTTATTTATTTATTTATTTATTTATTTATTTATTTATTTATTTATTTATTTATTTATTTATTTATTTATTTATTTATTTATTTATTTATTTATTTATTTATTTATTTATTTATTTATTTATTTATTTATTTATTTATTTATTTATTTATTTATTTATTTATTTATTTATTTATTTATTTATTTATTTATTTATTTATTTATTTATTTATTTATTTATTTATTTATTTATTTATTTATTTATTTATTTATTTATTTATTTATTTATTTATTTATTTATTTATTTATTTATTTATTTATTTATTTATTTATTTATTTATTTATTTATTTATTTATTTATTTATTTATTTATTTATTTATTTATTTATTTATTTATTTATTTATTTATTTATTTATTTATTTATTTATTTATTTATTTATTTATTTATTTATTTATTTATTTATTTATTTATTTATTTATTTATTTATTTATTTATTTATTTATTTATTTATTTATTTATTGCAGCTCCTCAAATTCCTCACAACGAGAACGAGTGCCATATATTGAGCTTAAAATCCTCATCTCTCGACAGTGGGATCGAACCCGGGTGCATTTCTTGGCAGGGATCCAGAGTAAAACTCTCCAGCCCACTACGCCATGGCGTAGGATACCAGCGTACACTACCAAATAAAATTAATAAATGATAAGTAATCCACGGCTTAGTAGCCTGAATCGTATCTGGACTTGCCAACCCGAATGTCCGCCTCACGCCCATAGATCTCAGCACCCCCAACCAAAACGTTCTGTATTGGTCGGGATTCGCTACCTAGTGCAGCTCCTTAAACTTTTCACGATGCTGAGTGGGCACGGGTTCTATATCTGGAACTTAAAATACGAACCACAATGTCACATGCATATTTAAGATATTTTCTGAACCAATTTATCCTGAATTTTTCCTAAAAATTCTATGGAATCCTTTTCTTCTGAATGAATCTTGCATCATTCTATAGCTGGTAAACCACAACAGGTAAACAAACAGTTAAGTAACGAAGATATGGAGCTCATTGATGTATAAAAGTTAAGTGGTGTGTAGTGTTTAACTCCCGCTTCTACTACATACGCAACTCAGGCGGTGACACTGATGATACATGGGATGAAGATGGAGCACTGGTGGAATGAGATGGTGGGGGAAACCGGAGATCCCGGAGAAAACCCACCCCAGCGCCGTATTATCCGGTACAAATCTCACGGCCTCCCTCGGTAGCGTAGATGGTAGTGCGTCTGCCCTCACGTTTAAGAGGTCCCGAGTTCGAATCTCGGTCAGGGTGAGTTATCTGGATAAGGTTTTTTACAGGGTTTTCCCTTATCCTGAAAGGCGATTGTCGGGTAGCTCTAAGCTCCATGGACTCCGGATTCATTTGAGCATCATTCCACCATTTCATTCATGGTTTGATATGACTTAACGTTGGAGGACGTAAATTACACACACACACACACACACACACACACACACACACACACACACACACACACACACACACACACACACACACACACACACACACAAATCTCACTTTGCGGTCGCCTGGAATCGAACCCAGGCCACCTTGGTGAGATACAAGTTAGGTGAATTCAATATTTTGTTTCTAAGAAGATATTATTGAAATTCCAATTAAGGTATTTTTTATTGAACTAGTGCAAGATACTGGGAATAAACTGCACAGAACGAATCTCCAACGCTGCACTGTCGCAAATGACATGAACAACAGACGTAGCGCTAAGAGTTAAGAAACGGAGTAGAAATGGGGAGGTCACATTGCGAGGTTGAAGGATGACAGATGGATCTACAAGATCACAGTTTGGGACCCGCGCACAGGAAAATGCCAAAGAGGAAGACCACGACAGATGTGGGCGCATTTCTACACAGCACAAGCCGGACAGCAATGGTCTACAACAGCTCGAGACAGAAGGAAGTGGAGATCCATGTGTGTCCAAATACAAGTGTAAGCGTAGGAGTAGGCGAGTGCGAGTACAAGCGAATAAGTGCGAATAGGAACAGCAGAAAGTGACAAAAACAGAAACAAACCCAACACGGAATGGCTCACCATGTTGGGGTCAACACTAGTACCCTAAGTATAGAAGGCCTTTGGCCTTCATGGGACAAAATAGGTTATCTCTAATCTAATCAAGCGTCTTCTTAAAACATTTTTGAAAACATATCCTTTTTACTTTCCCCATGGATTCTCTAGTACCAAAACTGATGTACCTCATGAGTACATATATGTTTGGATATTTCTATCTTCCGTATCCACTTTATATTATTTAGGGTTAAAAGTTTATTCTAATGTGACATGAGTAGAAAAGTCAGATTTAATAAATATACAAGGGATTATTGGAAGTTGAAATTTTGATGGTCGCAAGCGTTCTTTTCTTCTCTAAAAACATGTTTCTTTTATTCACAACGTCTAAAAAAAAAGAAAACCACCACACACACACATGCAATTGTTTTTGTAAGGCTATGCTTTGAGGCTTACGAGTAAAATTAATGTTGCTAAAGGCATCGTTCTTTTCACTCATATTCATATTATCTACCTTTTTTATTTAAGTTAGCTTTGCATAAATTTACAGTTTAGTAAAGAACAACTTTTTATCTACTATATTTTACGAGATTCTGGAGCATGATATAAGTTTTGACAGTCTTATTACAGGACCCTAGGACCTGCAGAAAATATCAGATCGGTGCCAAAATAAAGGTAAAGGAAGTATTATTACTAATGTCCTCTCAGGCTTCTACGGCCAGCTGTATAAATATCCGCGGCAAAAACCGGATGGTCAAGATACTTAAGTACAATTACTACAATTATTATTAGCTATTAAGTTATTATTTATGTTTAATATACGTTAAACAGTTATTTAATTTCAATCTAAAGCGGCGTCGACTACCCGTAGGTAAGGTGCAACCGAGGCATCCGGTATAATTTTACTGGACCCTATAAATCACTTAGCTCATTCAGCTAATTCTACTGAGCTAGCTCAACGTTGTATAATCTGAATGAATGCCAGACTTATTAAAAAAATTAAGCTATAAATCCATGGCTTATTTTCTTCCAGTGAATGAGCACGGCACATTAAAGTGATTATTTCCGCTACTTTAGACCTAGCGACAAGTTTTTGAATACAGTACAAGTTTGCCGCAAGCACTTGCTACGGATGCAATTCAGTGCTGTAGGTTTATTAGAAAACTCCGTCGGAGATCATCCACACTTAATAAAGGTGTTTTATTTATTCATTAAGGTAAAAATCGCTCAGCGCACAGGCGCTATACAGGTGTATGATGAAAGAAGCAAAAATAAAATTAATGACAACTTCATAATAATATATGGAGATATAACAAAGTTTGGAACACAATAAAACCACTCTCATAAGAAATGCGCCCGCCTCGGTAGCGTGGTGGTAGAGTGCCTGCCTCACGTTCAAGAGGTCCCGAGTTCGAATCTCGGTCAGGGTGAGTTACCTGGATAAGGCTTTTTCCGAGGTTTTCCCTGAACCTTAAAGACGAATGTCAATTAACTCTAAGCTCTATGGACCCTGGGCTCATTTGAGCATCATTTCACCCATTCCGTTCATCGTCCGATATGTCTTAACGTTGGAGGACGTAAAATTACAAACAAAATAAAAGAAAGAAAGAAAGAAAGAAAGAAAGAAAGAAAGAAAGAAAGAAAGAAATGCAGGAATGAGGTCGCACTCAATTAGGTACCTGAGTAACACTGAACACAGAGCGATGGTGTTAGGTGATCCCCTGTAGAGGAATCTTCCTTGGATGGAAGAACAACTTATGTTAACGGCTCTTAATTCTGGCGAGGAGTAGAAACTGCGGAGTACAGCAGCTCCAGTAACGTTGTAGAGGTTGCATAAGAAGTTTGTAGACTGGGCCTGAATTAACTAATGCATAGGGAATAGCTGAAGCTACGATAAATTTGAGAACTGTAGAAAAAACGGGTTGCGTCTACTGTAATATGGAGGATCTTGTTCTGAATAAATGGCAGAGCTTTAATTTTATTGACAGGTGGGCCACCCCGCGCTGGGCAGACGTAGGTCATTAACAGACAGATAAGGGAAGTGTAGAGTAGACTGTGAGGCTGCTTTTGAGAGAGATTTGAGGTACTTCAAAGAACTGGTCAAAGAATTTCAAGGTATTGACCGCCTATAACATGTCGATCTATAAATGTGTTAGTTATTAAACGCTTGGAGAACCGGGAAGACCCAAGAGGTAGGGAAAGGGTTTCAGAAAAAGCTGAAGTTTCTAAGCGACGCTGTCGTCAAGGAATCTGTAGGTTCAAGGGTACTGGTAGTCAATGGAGTGTAACAGGGGTGGCTGCGTCAGTAGAGGAAGAGTAAAAATCATGGCTTCACATTTGGTGGTGTTTAGTGCAACACGCCAGATATCGAGACAGTATTGTGACTTTGTGGGTTCGTAAAATGAAAAGTCCAATTACACCACTCAAAAATGTTCTTTATTTCCACCGACTTATAGTTCAACACTTGCCAATTACACATAATTACGTAATGCACACAATTACGATTCACCAGTTCGTCCGTCAGAATTCCACTTGCACTCGCAATTACGTAAACTCCTCCGACGCACGTACACAGTCTTCTCGTCCGCTGCTTCGCTGCTCGCCAAGAACTAACTAACTTTCCTCCAGCCCGACGTGTTGCTTATATAGGGTCAGGTGGCCAATCCAGTAGTTTCCAGATTAGACGAAACAACCCGCACGTTCGAGAACCTAGGGGGAGGGTAAAGAGACGGCTCAGTGGCCCGCAATCCCTCTCCTAATCATCCCTTCAGTTAGTGACAGGAGACAGATGAGTGGGTGTGGCATGACCTCTGGTCCCTTCTCAGCTGTCGTTTGTTGTGCTTCCCGATAACTGGGTGACAGTATATTGAAGCATTTATTGCCCTCTGTAGGTCGGTTTGAGGAGAGTCAGTAAGGATATAGATACTCGAGGTGCAGAGAGCTGTGTCATCGGCATAAATGGCCACAGATGGCAGATAATAATAATAAATGTTAAAAAGAGTTGACCCGAGGATTAATCCTTCAGGAAAACCAGCAGAAACAGTTCTAGAAGTAGAAGCTGTATGTTCCAGTTTAACTTAAAACTTATATACAATGTGGAAGAAAGGAATGAACTATGTGGTGCAGGTAATATGAGAAACTAATTTGGCGAAGTTTCCAAAGAAGCCCTATGTACCACATCTTATCGATGGTTTGTGTGAAATTTAGAAAAGCTGCAGCGGTGTGCTGTTTATTTTCAAAGGCACCAGCAATGTGCTTCGTGACTCACAACAACTGGGACTCGTGGAATGTTGGTTTACAAAGCCGAATTTAAACGGTGTCAACAGAGATTTGCTCAAGAGAAAGCTGGTAATGCGTTTTGGGAGAATCTCTTCAATGCCCTTACAAAGGGCTGGTAGGAGACTTATAGTGTGATAGTTGGAAGGAAGGTTTGGCGGTTACCCAATTTGTAAAGGATAATGGTGAGCGCATGCTTTCATAAGGAAAGAAAAGTGACCCAAAGCGAATCAGCGCATTGAAGAGAGAAGCCAAGAAAGCCAGAGCCTTGCGTGAAAAATTATTAAAGGCTAAGTTAGGTATGCAATAATATCTTTGAGATCTTAGGAAACTGTGGTGCATAATATAGAATTAATTTCTCTGGGGGAGGTGAAGTTCAATGGAAATGGAGCGGAAGAATAAGAGTGGAATTCTTTTCTATGACAAATAATATTTTCTGGGCACAAGGCGAGAGCAGTTTGAAAGTAATCAGCACACATTTCCTTATTATCAGATTGGTTCATGTAGCATCTATTGCTCCCAACGGTGAAACCACAGTGGGCTCTTGAAAAATGGTCTTCGTTTCTTTCCAAAGAGAACGGTTTTCGGAAGATAGAAAAGACAGAAGCATAATTGTAAGAGTCCAAGTTTCCCTTCATCTCTTTATAGTTGTTTAAGCTGATAACGTTGTCAGGGCAGACGATTAAGCTGCTATAACCGACGAATTTGACGTTTTGCACACAGCAGTTCTGTAATTTCTAATGGAAGAGAATTCAAGTAAGGTAGCACGCTGGTTGGTTGCCGTGGAGAGGTAGCATACTGCAGAAAAGAGCCGATGATAAAGATGAAATGGATTTGTGTGTGATTGCGTCTCCCCTATCCTTGAGAAGCATACGTATTTGGCTGCAGAGTCTCATAAAGATGGCTGCAAGAAGATCCCCAGCTAACATAGCCATGAAAAGAATGGACCGGAAAAAGATTTATCGACGTGGAAAGTGGTCAGTGGGTAATACATTGCGGTTATGGTAACAGTGCTTAGTCTGTTGGAAAAATGGTATGAAAACCGTTATCGTCAGCTGCTTAATAAAGGTGACGATCACTTGTGTTCACTTACAGTTTTCGTATGTATTACTTAGGTCACCAAGATGTAGCGTGGGGGATTGTGAGGAAAACAGAAGTTGCAGCAAACGTTTGGAGGAAGTCTTGTAGAATGTTGTGATAGATTGCCGATATTACTGTCGAAAAGAATATTAACTGAGCAGCCTTCTAGGCTTTCAAGCGTTGAAAAAATAACAGAGGGATGACAAATGTTGCGGTTGATAATGACTGCGACGTCTCCAGAGGCAAAAGCACCTGGGTGATCTTTTCGTAGACTTTGTACCCGGGCACTATAAGTCGCTCAGAGTTGCAGGTGACATCTATGTTATGATTAGACAGAAACTCCAGAAGCTACTAACGCTTTTGCGGGACACCGTTAGCATTCCATTTAAGAATATTCAAAGAGGAGAGAAGATGTTGGTTATTAAGGGTTATTATGTAAGAAATCAAGACGAAGTTAAGGAGGTGAAACCTCAGCTAACGTAAAAAAGAATAGATAGCAGTGGAAAGAGTTATAAGGAAAAGCGTTAGAAGATTTTCAATATCTGGTGAATTCATAGAGGTGGAGGTTTAGAGAACCGCTGGGGGGCTTTGGCCTGTGGCTTGATAGTGGACTAATGGGAAACGGAGATGAAAGGTTGTTGTGTTCCGGATAATGTTGGAGGTTGTGCGGGTACTGACAGACAGGATTGGAGGGACCTGTGAAGATGGTACTAAATCTATTTGTAAGTTGTGAAGAAATGCGATGTCAGTGTTCAGAAAAAGATAATAGGAAGAACCGTTGTAATTAATAGAGGGCTCTTCTTCACAATTGACGCAGCGTGCCGCAGCATTTGGAGACTTGGAATAAGCAGTATAATGATTATAAGCCAGGCATTTGACGCAGCATGTAGGAAGACGGAAAAAAAGAGGAAGTTGTATGACCATATAGTTGGCAGTTAATGCACTGTTGAATAACAAGGTATTAAGGGGATTTACATCGGCATTCGACTGTGATGATAGTATGACAAATATGGGTCACTTGAAAATTTCGTTTCATGTCTTCTGTAGAGTCCAATCCGACCATGCGCCCGCATCGGTAGAGTAGATGGCAGCGTGTCTGCATCATGTTCAAGAGGTCCCGATCTAGAATCTCGATCAGAGTGAATTACCTGGATAAGGGTTTTTTCGGTGTTTTCCCTTATCCTGAAAGACGAATGTCGGTTAACTCTAAGCTCTATGACCCTGGACTCATTTGCGCATCATTTCACCTATTTAATTCATCATACCATTAGATTTAACGTTGAAGGACATAATTTAAGAGAAAACAATCTGACAATGCGGAGGAAAATGCTTTGTGTAAAGTCTGTTTTTTAACGTGTGTGCAGTTCCCTCTCAAAGGGACCTCAAAGGACCTGACCTTTCCGCCCACTAATGACCGTCATAAATCTATCTCTACACTTCAGAAATGGAACACTGTCGTTGGGGACCAATAGCAACCCCGATTTTTTGAAAATGTCAGTTGCATGTCTACTCCGCGTGGAGTCTCAGTTGCCAAAGTTCCAACTTCCAGTTGTTCTGTTTCATTAGGTGCAAGACGGTGATGTTAAAATGTTGCAACCTTGTAGAGAGGACCGTCAGGAGGAGGGTTCATGTTGTAAAACGATTATGAGGGTTCCTCAAAGAAAGCGGCCGCCGTGCACTTGCGTTGATTAGACAGACTTTAGAAGCGATGAGTCACTGTGGTAACCGGCATATTATGTGGCAGATGTTCGTGAAGGACTCCCTCGTTGGTTAATGAGAGTGGTACACTTCTCAACACCAGTTCCCATTTGTTACTCTCGGGTGCTTAAAAATGTGAAATGACAAATTTGACTCTTCAAAAAAGTCTTTTACATTTCCAAAATCAGTGATGGTAGAGGCATTGATTTTTACAATGCCGCAGTGCTGAGTCAGCTGACGGAGTTCAAATATGGAAGCAGTTGTTGATAGCTATTAACGTCATGGAGATATTTTGGGAGATCCTTAGGTAGCGTAGTGCTGTCGTATAGGCAGTAGTTGATGACTCGTGATCCACAGCATACAAGACAGATAACCTGTTATGTAGCTACTCTAAATCCACCAAGTACTTTCTAATAACACGCGAGGCACAAAAGGAGCAGTCCTTGAAAGTTGCGTCTGATGCGTCGATCCTGACTCCGTCTGTGGGGGAACTGGAATGTGACGAGATATAAACTGAGGACGGGTCGAACAGTGCAATAGTCGTGATGAACTTTCGGCAGCATCCAGTGGATGAATAATATTAGGTGAAACACGAACTACTGTGACATTCAAATGGGTGATTTTTGTTCTTGAATGCTACTAGGAGAGCGACCAGTTGTAGTCTTGCGATGTTAGTAGATTGCATTTCCCTTAAGTAAGGCTTGACGAGTGACAAGTGAAGCCCTCTCTAATAACTACTATTTGCGCTAAGACAAATATTCAAATGTTGCATAAAATGTGATCCACGAGGAAGTCAGGGAGTAATGTTTGTAAGAGAACAGTAAAAGCCCCTTATTTGACTCATATAGGATTTAAATTAAAATGAATGAATTACCAATATATTATAAGGTCGTAACGCGACAAAAGCACTGTAATGGCCATAGTTATTAGTTGGTGATTACTGAGAATTGAAATGTTAACTGTTGACATAAGAGAGGATTAGTTGCTAAAATAATTACTTTGAACAAGCCAAAGTTAAATTTGAGAGGGAGAGAGAGACAAACAGACGCAGAGAGCAAACAGTGAACTCCGTGTCTTAACCTGTATACGTAGTGCGCTGCATCTGCAGAATGTGAGCCGTCACAAATATTAATGAGTGTGTGTAATCGGGGACAGTGTTGTGTGACCTTACAAATTTCAAATCAGTATTATTCAGTTGTTCTATAGACAGCAATAGAGTAAGTGCAAAATAATCCAGCGGCTTCTAGGGATAAATTTAGCAAGGAGTCAAAGGGCCAGGTATTGGGAAGTCAGGCTCGAAGTATTATTTTTAGGATCTATCCATTTTTTAAAAGATGGAGAAATGTGAAACACAGAAATCAACTCAATTTAAAAAATGCGCAGCACCTCACTGCTAAAGCGCGTGCTTCAGTTAAAGCAGGTGTGTCATGTGTTTGCGGAGAGGAAGATGAATCTGATCTCAGTGGTCCTGCAGTGTTTGTGTCACCAAGGAAACATACTAAACCTCCGAAGAGGGTAACAAATTTAAGTGATTTTAACAAGGACATTGTATGCAGTACTGTTCTCGAGTTTAATGGCCAAATTGAATTTCCAACAATACAGAAAATAAGTTAAGCTCTTACGAGTATTTACGAAAATTTCACATACTTGGTCAAATTCATCGACTTATGGAATAATGAGAAGATTGGGGTTCAGTTACAGAAAGACAAATGATGGGCGTCAATTTTTAAAGGAGAGGAGTGACAATGTTACAGCAAGGTTAAAACTCTCACGCAATACCTATATTTTACTTAAACCAGACATGGGTAAATGAAAACCACACTCAAAATTCAATCTGGAGGACTCCCTAAAAGAGTGGCTTAAAGGTGCATTTTAGAAAAGGAGTTGGCTAATCTTGTCTGCTAAGACAAGATTCCTGTCTGAAAGCAAATGGATTTTTCTCTCCAAATCCTCAGACGGTTATTAGGAGATGATAACTCATACATTCAATGGTTTTGAACGGATTCTTAAATTATTTAGAAGAGGGAAGCATTGTTATAATGGGCGGTGTCATCGGTTATTGAAAACAAAATACCAGATACGGCCATCAGAAAGAGTTAAATGTTGAATGGTTGCGAAAAAAGAGGTTTGAATTTTCGGTGATAACTAGTGAGTTATTGCAAAAGTACTGAGCGACAAGTAAACTTGCATGCTTTATGATAGGTGCGAGAAAGAGGCAAACATGAAAAGGGTGGGAGTAAAGAGGTGGAAACACTGAGCAAGCAAAGGCATCTAATTCGTCGCGATCCAGAACCATTCCCATTTGAAGGTATTTTTGCTGTTTAGGCAAAAAAAAAAAAAAAAAAAAAAAAAACTTAAGTAGTCCTAATTAACCGTGAGAGCTATGGCGGATATATACGAGCAAATGTGATAAACTGAAGGCTAACAGAGACACTGATACGCAGAAAGGTTTTACTGAAAAAGCACGCATATTCTACTGTAAGGCGAGCAAAGACACGCAGTGAATGACCGCCAGTGAGAGGCAGCAGGTGAAAAACACGACCAGGGCAAACACGGAACTCAAAAATATTAAGTATACTGAGTGTAATCAATTACTAAAATCTGTCTCAAACTAGAATGTCCATGTTGTAGGCATGTGGGAGTGCAGAAAGGGAGAGACAGTAAAACATTAACGTTACTCTCTTAGACTGTGTGTGCTTGGCAATATTGATGAAGGCGGTTCACGTAGGGGAACATAACAGGATCGTTCTAGTTTGAGACAGATTTTAGCAGCTTTGATGACGTGCTGGCAGGTTTTAAACTCGAATGACCATTTTATAAATTTCTCGTACTTTATGAAATTATTGTACAATGATATAGGCAATTTTTATAGTATACTCTCGTCTTTATACCTTAAAAGTCATTTCATACGACCCGGACTCTTGCTAATAATGGATGAAAAATCCACTGATACGTGAAAATATGAAAATTGGCGGAACATCTACCTTCCCTAACCTTCCCCTATAGTTTTCCAAGTTTGGAAATGTTGCACAGCCTAGAAGTAGGAGACATTAGCAGTTGAAGACATTAGCCATGGGGCACACAGATAACTATTTACATTTAAGGGTCACCAAGGCGGCCCGGGTTCGATCCCAGGCGACCGCAAAGTGAGATTTGTGGTGGACAACACGGCGCTGGATCGGGTTTTCTCCGGGACCTCCGGTTTCCCCCGCCTTCTCATTCCACTGGTGCTCCATCTTCTTCTCATGTATCATCAGTGTCACCGCCTGCGGTGCCGTATGTAGTAAAAGCGGGCGTTAAACACTACACATTTCATTTCATTTACATTTTAGGGGGTCTGCCCTTTCTCTATGTGGAGGGGCGGGAATGATTATCCTTTTGGTTTCCTTATGATGCTCACTTTTAGTTTGTAACTCAGGAAGGCAAGTCTGATTTTCTTTCGTTGCTGACAAAAAGAGCAAGCCTTGTGCACTTTACAGTGGGTACAATAGAGAATAGTTAAAATAAACAGCGAAAACCTTACTTTTGGATAAGTATAAGCAGTATTAATTGTAAATGCACAGGTTCTTTCAAATTAAGCCTGTTGTACGAATAAGTTGTGGAAAGTAGCTTGATGTTCTTTCAATTACAAATGATATATGGACTTGTCTTGGTAAATGCCACAAACCAATATCGCTGTCGAAGGAGGGAATCACCATTTCAACAAAATTGTGCAGACACACACTCTGCTTTTAAGGTGTTGCACAATTCATTTTTCAACAGAATGCAAGAATCCGTTTATATTACCTGCATGAACTATTTATTTTGAGCTTATTTATTTCATGTATTAGCTTGTTTATGCATGGCAAACTCCTCTAAGTTTTGCCAGTACTTGCCGAATGTTGTTACTACCCCCTCAGCTTTCATCAATGTACATTACCGCAAATGGCTTATTTCAATCAAATAATCGTGCTATCAAGCCATAGGAGGATGTTGTATTAGCATCTTTATTTTGTCTGACATTTCCTCAATTTAAAATGAGCCCAGGTCTGAAATCGCTTTCTAAATCGAACTTCGTCCCCATGGAAAATGTATCTTTTCCCGTACAGGCGGAAATTTATTTATAGTGGGAACACACCTCTCACACCTGCATACGTCATGTATTATTCTCCGATACACACACCTGTCAAAATTATCCAGATACACAAAAGAGTGTGCAGGTCTTACTTTTGGTGTTTCACTGAGGCCGTTAGAATAGTTTTTCACCACTTGCACTTAATTGTTGCACCTGTTTGCGAATTCTTTTGATTGTTCTTTCACAAACACTTCTATGAACGACAACTCTTGCAATTGCTTGACTCAGACGAAGTTTTGTACACCTGTTCCTAGCTTACTCGTCATATCTCTCAATCACTTGCCTAATAGTTTACCTATCCTCAGAATGTGTCAGTCGTTTTTTCTTTACTTACGATATAACACTCGTGACATACCATTTTATGATTGAAACTAAGAAAAGCGAGCAGTGAGGATTAGAAGTAGATTAACAGTAAGGACAAGCAGTAAGAAGTTAGCACTGTAGGATTGAACCTAAGAAATTAGCAGTGCGTAAACAAAAATGGCGTTAGTAACATTGGAGATGCAATTAGGGGTAAGTTGACAAACATCCGTAGCCGTAGTTCACGAAGATTATACAACTCGGGCTGCATAGCGTAGAATGACCATTCGCTCCCCTTCATTTTCCTGGGGCCATGAGCTCGAAGACAGTATTTGAAGGGCACGAGGGCAAGGCCAGCATGGAAGCCGGACTTAACACATCTCTTCCAAATACCACAGGAATGTGACCGCATGGGGCTCACTTTAATTATAACATCCCTACCTCTCACATATTCACCATCTAGCCCGTTCCCCCAAGTTTGTCCTATCTAATGGCTTATATGGTTAGGAGTTATAGATCCCTCGTAATGCATGGATATGACAATGCGTGTATACATACATAGATGTGTACTTGTGTACATAAATGCGTACGCACGTACATACATATACGTATATATAGCAAGTCTACCCTTGTTTTCTATTCTACTAATTCTCTTACAAAAATTTCTCTGAACTAAAGATATCAAAGTCATCCATTTGGCCCGTCATCTCTAAGCAAGGCTCGTGGTCGAGCCTATAGAACGGGGAGTATATTTTTAGGAGTCAATTTAATAGATGAGTTTTAGAAATGATTCTACTCTGTTTGAGGACATGGAAGAATCATGTGCGCTGCTGCAGGAGTGAAAAGATGCTTAACTTTATCTCAAAATATAAAAGGGATTTTAATAGGAATGAAATGGAGAGCTTAGCATACTTCAAATTAAGAATTTGCAGACTAAAAGAAATTATAAAAAATTGGTGCAGTCTATTGTGTAGGTGTAATAAAATGGTATTAATATTCTATTTGAATTTTTTTCACAGCAGATATTCGAGAAAGCAGTTGATTTAAAACATAAGTTCGGGAAAGACATGAGATAGCAATAAAGAAACATTTTGGGGATAAAACACTAAGGAGAAGTTTTGAAAGTTTTCTTGTCAGTTTAAGAATAGATTACCAGGCGAATAAATGTTGTTGGATTTATATGCATTTTTATAAACTGAGTAACTATGACAGAATATTTTTACTTCTGACCTGTTATTTTAACTTGGTATTAATCATTGTTATTGTATTGTTAGATCTTTTTGCTTGAAATTGATTTAGAATGTTGTAATATTGTAATTTACTTAGTTTATCAGTAATGTTTAGCGACAGGCGTATTTCTTGAGAATGATTTCTGATACATAAACCCAACGTTTACATGAGGCAGAGAAATTGCTGATAAGGAATACTTGTAGATATGAATCAAAACTATTTATATATTACACACAAAAATATAGGCTTTATGTAAGCGTACATCTGCCTTTATATCTGAAATATACGGTAGCACAATTAGTTTCCTAATTTGAGTTATTAGCAAGAATTGGAAAAAAGGATGTGAGCGAAGGAATACAGGATTATCATTGCTATGGAAGGGATTCGGCACCCGAAACCTGTGGTTTATTGTACCTAAGCCCCAAGTGGAGCATCTCCGGGAGGAAGAACGAGGCGAGAGGAGACAGAGGGCGGCCGACCCAAGGAGTCACGACAACGCCGAGACACCCGCCGACACTTCTACTCTGAAAGAGACCACGAGATGAGAAATGAATATGAAAAGATGCTGGAGATGAAATGGAGGGACAGGAATTTCTATGGATGTAATTAACCTACCCAGCATTCGCCTGGCAACGCGGGAAAATCCCCGAGAAACCTAAGTCTTTTTAGTTAAAATCTAAATTCAATTCCAATTAATATAAAACAGAATTTATCTCGTCCAACCATTCATACCAGCCTTTAAGAGTAGGTCGACCACAGGAATCGAACCGGGGACTCCCAAATACGGAAAGGAGTACAACTGAATAGAAATAAAAACTTAATGTGATTCTCTGTACCGATGATGTTGCAATAATACACGACTATGAAGAGAGCCTCCAACGTTCCGTGTATAAAATGTATCTGTTGGAAAAGGAATACAATTTAAATACATATATCCAGAAAGTAAATAAAAATTTCCACATCGAGGAAAATATCCAGTAAGATCAAAAATACTTATTGAAAATAAATGGCTGGAACAGCCGAGTTTTAACTTTCTGGATTGTAAAGGAAACCCAAATTGAAATTTTATAAAATCATGGCAGTCACAGTGCTCATATACGAAAGCGAGTTCTGGATATTGAAAGGGACAAAAGTAAAATATAGGCAGCAGAAATGGGATTTTTAAGAAGAGTTAAAGAATGCACTAGACGAGACTTAATAGAAATGAAAAATTTCGAGAGGTATTAGGCATTTACAAATTACAAAATAAAAGAGATGAGAACAAACAGAATTGGAAAGAACATATGAGAAGAATCAGGGAAGAAAGACTACCAGTTTTAATAAGAAGATACACTTCTCGCGGAAGAAGAGACGTAGGGCTTCTGGAAGATTGGAGGAGTGTTGGAATGTGAAGACGGAACTGGCAGAAATGCCTAATCCCTGAAGTGAATAAGAAGAACAAGTTCTTATTAGATTTTAATGAAAATTACTTTTAAAATGTATACCAAGAAATATTCTAGTAAACACTTTAGGTATCATAAAGGATGTAAATCTCTCTGGTATAAAATAGCTGAACACACATAGAAACAGCGTTGCCACCTCATTACCCTCTCTCTTTTCATATTTCTCTCTCTCTCTCTCTCTGTCTTACACTATCCTAGAGCATGCAAGTCTCCTTGGTGCTAGTCGTAAGGGAACTCAACTGAATTTTCAAAACTTTTATAATGCAGTTGTTAAAATCAAAATTTCGAAAAGCACACTTGCATATTTTAAATGCTATAACTATAGTTATGAGTTACCTATTCTTCTAACCCAACGAAACTGCCAGTGGCTCATCCGTATAGCTGAATCATATATATCAACCAACGATGATAGTCATTACAGTACTTACGTCACATTGCGTCGTTATGTGTTGATACTTCATTTATTTGTATTATGTAAACCATTTAAGCTAAACATATAGGTTTTAGAAACATTACTCCCTATCTGCCTTGTGGATCACTTTTTGCAAAATTTGAAATTTTATCTTAGCGCAAATAATATTTATTAGAGATGGATTCACTTGGCGCTTGTTTCACCCCACTTACGGGGAATGGAATAAGACAACTCCGCAGGACTCCGATTGATTGCTGGCCTAGCAGCATTCAAGGACAAACACCATCCCATTTGAAAGACACAGTAATTCCAAGCAGCTAACCGAACTCACGTCTAACTGTTTAACACTTTTAAACAATTATCCTTTACACAGAGCCAAATTAAACAAGAAATAAATACAGATTAACGTTTATAAAACGAAAATTTCAAGGTTCGGTGGACTCGATGGATAACAAAATAGATATTGCTAGATAACAAGATTTTGACCTTCGAATTATAGAATATACTTACATATCATCTAAATGATTAACCAACTAACCCAACGACGCAACAGCCCTTTCCCGGTAAAGGCCTACCGCCTGGCCGCTGCGCATTTAAATTATTACAGGGGAATATTTCTTGATATCTGGGTTTAAAATGGAAACTTTATGTACCTACATTTAATTGTATTCTAACTTATATTAACTATTTATAAATGGGGATATTGGAAATGTCTTAAAAGCTCAATGATTAGCAAATGTACAAATTTATTCATGTAATTTAAAGGCAAGCGAATTCTTTATATAATGGAACATTTTAAGCAAACTTTTGTTCTTTCCAAGAAATGCTAAATATAATTAGCCGCTGGATGTTTACTGGATGAAAATACATTCAAGTTCACAGATATACTTTTATACTGTAACTTTGTTAATTAAGTTAAATATTCTTAATTGCACCATCTTTGATTAAAATGTATCAGCGATTGATTAATAAAATAACCCTAAATGCCATAAATACATAAGGAGATAGTCAATATAACTTAAGATTTCTTCTTACACCATTGCAAACTTTAATTTAGCTATCTTCAGTGGTTTATGAGAAAACGGGTAATTCATACCAAAACATATTCACAGAAAATGCTGTTCAAAGTAAAAATATATCAAACAAAATCGTGTATGACTGTAAAGAAAGAAATCATTTTACAGCAGTACAGACTTGGACGGCAAACCTTACCTAAAGGATGTTTTAAAGTTTAAATCTCTATTCCAGAAAGTGTAGTAGTTACGATGTTTCATTTCTGTGAAGCGATGCAGATTTCATAGTACAAAAGGCAGATACAATGTCACTATTAAGTATATTTACATATATTTCTTGCGTCTGGAATGATAAAATCTGTATAACATTAAAGAGGAAATTCCAATTAAAAGGACTGTAAAGGAAACTAGAACTATACATTTTGGGATAATTTTTGCCATCTTATATCTTAAATAATTATGATTTTTCAAAGCTGATTTATTGGCTTTGGAGTTGCTAAAGGGAATATTAAAGCAACACTATTTTTAAATTTAGTGGCTTCAGTAATGTGTCAGCAAATTGTCAATCTAGGTGGAGTAATGTATCTAGTCGTGTTACCTGTGGACCAGAGAAATTCTGCTCCAAGGTAGGCCGGGCAAGGGCTTAACATATTTCATCTGGATAATTACCTTTAGATCCTTGAATTCCTTCGGGCCCTGGTGCTCCGGGGTCTCCCCTTTCTCCCTTATCTCCTCTGGGTCCTGGTGGTCCCCTCTCTCCTGGAGGACCGGGCAATCCCTGCAACATAATTAACCAAATGTACCTTAAGCTTCACATCAAGTTCAAGTATGAATATACCTGCACATACGTTTCACTGAATGATTAAACCAAAATTATGCGACGAATTTGTACATTAAGTAAGAAAACTGTATTGCATGTACATAAGATGCAATTTCATAATTTTCATACGGGTATTCTAATTACCGTTCTAGTCATGTTGGATATGACAGTTCTTTGTAGACCCCACTATGACATCAACAATACGATTTAAAAGAAGGTGTTACCTTGTTAATTGTGTGTAGTTATATGCTGATCGGATGGCAGCATTGAGTTTTGAGTACTTCGATATGCCAGTTAATTGCTTAACGTTGTGTTGGTTTTAATATTGAATAATGAGTCCACAAAGTAAAGAATTTTATTTTCAAGGACAGTTCTTCAATGTAGACTAACACTGTGTTTTGTGAAAACAATGTTATATATTAAGATTTTCTCCAATTTATGAACTGCACATAAGTGGTATTTTTCATATTCCTTCCTTGATTTTTTGCGGCAATAAACTGCTGTAAACATTCAAAGTCAGTGTTTCAGTTTCTGGAGGTGTTAGATTTTCTACATGAGTGTCGCGTTCAAAACTCATGTCTACCACTTTTGTCATGTTGGACTGCTGCTTTGAAGGTACTAAAACATATTGATGATTGAGGTGATTGTTGGCATACTTTTGTCCTTAATTCCATACCATCTATTGCATTCGGCACAGTAAATAATATTTTGTCTCCATTTTCGTGAACTTTTCTTGTTATATATCTAAGCGCTGCTAATAAAGTATTTGGTTCTTCAAGCCTACTTAATTTTAACATTATTTCAAATCCATCATACTTTTCTTTAACATTTGGCATTTCCATTTTATCTTGATGAATTAAGTTTTACCTAAGTTTCTATCTTCTGAACGTAATATTTGTTCGTCATTCACATCTTTTACTTTCTGAAATTTTATATTTTCTTCATCTTCCATTTCACATATTATTTCATCATAGTTTATCAAATTCTTCTTCCTTACAAATGTCTTATTTTGTACATTTATAGACTTATCGTTTTTCTTCTCTATTTTACAATCCAAAATATTGGAATTTATTTGTATTGGTTCATTATGGACCATTACTTCCACTCTTATGATATTCCTATTTTCTTCTTTACTACTATTATCCATCATTAATTGTTTACAATAAAAAATATTGGAATTTATTTGTATTGGTTCATTATGGACCACTCTTCCACTCTTCCACGCTTATGATATTCCTATTTTCTTCTTTACCACTATTATCCATCATTAATTCTTCATTCACGACGTTATTAATTTCATCATCTTTATAATTATCAATCTTTTTTCTATATTCAATTGCCCACTTGATATTTCTTCTTATTCGGCATGGTGTGTTCCTCTTCTTCTTATTATTTGTTGATAAATTTTGGTTTATGGTATTATATTCCATAATCTATTCTGGATAACATTCTTTCCAACATCATATTATACGATGGGCAATTTCCTTTGCCTCTACAACTCTTCTTTCTTCTTACACAAGGGATACAGATATTTTGTGTCGCTTTTTGACAATCTTTTCTTTGATGGTCGCATTCTACACAATTTCCACATATTGGTTTATCCTCTCTGCAAAATTTGGGCACTGATATATAATTTTTAACTGACACAGCTTGAAAGCCGATATAAAGTTGGGACACCGACGGGTATGGACAGCCGGGACACCAAAAGAAAGACTGCCGACACCAGGAAGAGCAACCGGAAGAACGAGTAAGGACAGGTGTGGCGAGGGGCACGTCGGCGGCGACATCACCATCTCCTCGAGTGACACTATGCGCCGTCAGCCGACGGATGGATAGCAGCATCATCGCGGGCGGTTGGGTGAGAGGGAAGCCGTGCCGCGTGCTCGTAGACACCGGGGCAGCCGTGGCCGTCATTAGACCTGACATAGCCAGGGGTTTGCCAATGAGGAAGCCGAGCCGAACATACCAGCTTATGACGACATCGGGCGACACCTTTGCCTGTGGAGAAGGAGGTTCTGCTGAAGATGACATTGGGACGGAGTGCCGTGCGTCAGTGGGTGTTCGTCGCGAAGGTGACTGAGGAGGTGATGCAGGGACTGGATACCCTCAGGAGCCACTAGGCGACGGTCGAGGTCGGCAGAAAGGACGACCAGCTTTGTGAAGGGAGCAGTGTCGCGAACCCGATCGCGATAACGCGACTTGTGCACACGAAGGAACTGATAGGCAGCACGGAGATCAGGAGTATGCCGGAACAAATAAGGATAGCGTGAGATAAAGGATTTGCCGGCACAGATAATTTTTCCCGTCTAGAAAATTCGAGTTTCTTCTGGTAACAGGACATTCGATTTTTTGATTGTTATAGAGCAATCTCGAATTATCAATGAGGTATTTAAGGAAGCGACGATTCGCCAAGATTCAGTCGAAAACAGGAGTAGTAAACAGTTGTAAAGTGTTGTAACGAGAACTGATGTTATAGACAGGTATAATCAGAACGCATTTTGTTGTGGTCATCGACCTTGGTAGAGTGTGATTGTGTATGTGACGTAATGTTGTTACGTAAGGATTAAACAGAGTGTATATCTACGGAAATAAAGAACATTTTGAATTTCTGCAACTTGGACTTTTAATTCTACGAACCCACAAAATCACAATACAGTTATTAGGAATGAAAACATTACAGTTCTTGAAATAGCATAACAGTTCTTGATGAACATGCATTAACTTTAAGGTTGCAATGAACTTTAATTAAAATTAAAATAAGAAACTTAATTCCTTAAAAACTAATGAAATAGTCCTTCATATACCAGGTGAGTCAGACGCGCCTTATCTTTTTTGGAACCACCCATCAGACGGCATGTGAGCATTAGTCCAGTTTTGTGCTTACTGCTGGACACTGCTGGGCATTCTTAAAGAGGGGAATGAGCAAAATTCAGAGGAATAGCGGCTTAAGGGACAAAACGTACTGCTCGCTAAAGTACACCTCAAAAACTTCCGACTCCTTTAATGAGAGCGAATTCCGGTTACCAGGCGATTTTACAAACTTTTTAAAAGTATACATGGCAAAGTATTTCAGTAAACGCCTCGGAAAAATGGACTAACAACACTGAGTGCACTAACAACATCAGTTAAAAAGAAAATTGTCGGATTCTCGTATTTAGAGCAGGGTTTGGTTGCCAACAATTAGGAAAAAATTAGAGACAAGACTCATCCATCATAGACGTGCACAGTCAAACGGGCATATTATTAAACAACAGTTTATTTAAATTTTTGCGTAAACTACGTCTCGTGCATCCCAATTAACATGCATAAGAGCTTTTTCCATTTAAGTAATAGCATTAAAACGCCCAGCTAATGATTAAAACTGACTTAAAAGGCTAAATCAAGCACGAAAACTCACGAGGTGGCCATTGCATAGCGCCAAGCATACAAGTCGTACACGCAGAACATGCTGTCACCAAACTTCCGAAATAGCTGAAGAGGATTATGGCTTCCTGTACATTAAACCCACCCTCTAGTGACACAGGTTCGAATCTCAGTATTGTAATTATTTTTTTATGTTCATCAAAACTTGCAAACCAAATTCACAATAATTTATTTTATAAAATTCCCGAGGGCGAGCATTACCCAAGAAGTTCATCAGTTCGAGCACTTGCTTCGTTAGAGGAGTCGTGTTCCAGGAATGGAAAAAAGGGGTCGTTCCAGCGCCACAAAACATACCAATTTGAAACGACATTTTAATAGTACAATAATTCTATGTCTGCAAAATTGTGCTTAACTTCCATATTAAACTCTGATACTGTAATTTCCTTGTTTCCTGTATTCAATTGTGTAAAATGATCCTTATTTCAATTGCACCTATCTATAGGTGTGTTTAAACAACTTCCTAATTGTAGTTCACCAATAAAGGAACCTCATACAATACCGTAAAATATAAATAAAACAACTAAGTATAAAAATAATAACAATTTTCGGAATATTACTTGTAAATTTTGAATATTACGTGGTAAAAATAATTAGTATACCAATGCAGGGAATTCGCACCACCTTCACAAAGTAGACAGATGATATAGCAATTTTGTGCTTGTTTCAACTGATCTATCTGGAAACTTGTGAGGCAATCATCCCGTTGCAGAACGGCAAACGTCAGCTGTCTAATTACGAATATGTTACAGGCCTTGCGATAACATCTATATTGGTATTAATTTCATTGAGTGTTTAACATCCTTGTTAAATACGTGGGTAGAAACTAGTAATGGGGTCGATGTTTTTATGTTGAACTGAAAAATTCGGATTCATTAAACTCAAGAATAAGGCGCATCTGACTCACCTGGTATAAAGTCTTCATAGGACACTAACTTGTCTTCCTGCATTTCATGTATTATTAACTCCTGAGTTGAACTGATAAGCAGGACAACCACTTGCATGCATTGTCTTCCTGGAAGTTAAGTGATCAGGTGTTGCGGACTAAGATGTGACCATCACAGTAGGCATGGTAAGTAATTAGAAACTCAGAATTGATTTATTCCATATTAAAAATCAAGTACGGAGCTTTTTACATCTTCCTTGCTCAGAGAAAAGAATGCCGCATAACTGTTTTATCCTGTCTTTATCATCGCGGCAAATTGGGATACTGATGTTACGTGAATTGCATCACTGTTATTATTAGCAGACATTTTATAATGTTCCAATTGTGCACGATATTAAATACAGTAACAGCCTGTTTATAACGCTAAGATTGCACAAATGGATGCTTGTTTCAGGTTAAACAGAGTGAATGTAACAATTGGACATTGGAACTAAGATGTTCATAGCAGTAAAGAGAATCAGCTCTTATTATGTGATTTGCTCCACGCGAGGGAAATATTTTGCCCCTGTTTAGCTGAAGTTAGGTATGGACAGATTTCTAGTGGATGGAAGCTAGATGACAACGAAATTTACTGCAGCCAATGAAGGATGCCGTCAATTCGAGTAGAGTTCGTTGCTACCCGTTTCCTTCCAGTAGGAGTCGATTCATATCTAACTTTAGCCAATCAGAGGCATCAGAATATATTTCCAACGTGGAATAAATCATGTGACATCAGCTAGTTCCGCTTTACTGCTGTAAATACTTAAGTGGATGTTAGTCTAATTATAACATGGGATTGGGTTTGCAGTGTAATCAGATCTGTAGCTTCTTCGTTACTTACTGAGGTGCCGGGTGGACCGTCCTTGCCATCGATGCCAGGTGGACCGGGAGGTCCTGGTAGAGCGTCAGGCAAAGTAAAGGAACTGAGGAATGAAGTCAAATTGCAGGAACATACTCCTGGAGGTCCTGGTGGGCCCATTAAACCGCCGCCATACTGAAAACAAATAATGATAATTTTTCAGACAATCTAGTGACGGTTAAAGTGGTATATTACACCAATTTAAAACAAACTCCGTTCTCGACTCATATCCTTAATCACGGAGTTTCTTATTCTCTTTCAACTATCTCGTCCTCCTTTTCTATTCTGCTAGCTTGCTCCTTTCCATTCTAATAAACTAGTTTTTATAACGAACCTGTTCATCCTTGAACATTTATTGCATAGATAAGAGATATGTAAGACATAGGCATCCGTCTGGGCTCTAAGATTCATTACGCTTGTGTGAGTTTAAATAATATACCAAATAAAATACTTGGTTAATTTAATAAATATTTAACTATGCTATTCAGTACCACTTTAATTGGATGACTTCAAATAATCGCAGAGAATAATAATATATCTTGGACTTCAATAACATTTCAAACAGATATCATTTATTCTATTCTAAATACAAATATCCCTTTCTTTATCTATTAACATGCATGCAGAAAAGCGTGCATAGCAAGAAAACAACGTGTTAGTGCATCATCATTTACTTACCGGTAGATCATCGCCGGATCCTGGTGTGTATTCGCCTAAACCTCCGGAATAAGATGATCCTGGAGGTCCAGCTGGGCCTGGTGGTCCTGGTGGGCCAGGTGGTCCTCGTATTGACTCTCCTGGTGGACCCTGCACAAATAATAAACACATTTTTTAATCCTCATGTTATGTTAGATATTTTGTTTCACAGAAGTTACTTTTAGTGTGCATGGACTGAAGTTGCCGGACAAAAATGAAAAAAAAAAAAAAAACAAAAAAAAAACTGAAGAATAATTTTTAAAAGTTAAATTTGTGAATGAATAGGTATCATATAAGGAACCAACCAACGGCATGGTAAATATTCTATCCATTATAAAAAATAAATCCTCCCAAAAGAGTGTACGATAGCTGCAAATTCAAAAACGTTAATGACAATAATTATAGTTCATATTTATATTCCGAAGACACTAAATTGTGAAACTTGCCAAAAGTTACATTTTTAGTCTCTTTTTGTCGAATAGTTTTATCTGCAAATTTATGCTGCTGATTAGTATGACAGCTTATGTGTGCCTTCTAAGAGTGCGTGATTAAAAATTGCTTGGTTGTCATGAAGTAACCAAGGAGAAATAAACAAGTTTTAGCTTTTTTATTTTTATTTATTTATTATTTTTTTTGCTGCCATCCACTAGTGCACACGGATGTGTATCCGTGGTTTATCCTCGTGATTATGCTGTAAAATATTATTGTATGTGTGAAATCTGTGTATTTTGATGCAACTAACACATGGAGTTCATAAATCATTAAATTCGAACAAGATTTTAAAATATTACCAGCATAATTATTTAAAACTCCTGACCATCTCCCATTATCCGTGACTACAACTTGTAGTGAGTTTAATGCTTCTACCGACTAGCCCTGGTCAAATATATCTACAGGGAGAATAGTCATCATCAAAACGCAAGTATATTATCTTAAAATAGAATTATTCAGCAAACGGCGTAGCAACGAGGTGCTGAATCGACGGATGCCGGAGTCCAGTTACAGAGGTAGAGAATAATTATTAAGAATAGTTAATATTAGATGTTTGCGATAAAGGATAATATTTTGTCCTTAAATTGTAATGTAATTTACCGAAATTTATTTTATGTTTATCCTACTTTCATACTTTACGTTACGTTGAAATATAACTACCAAAACAAATTTCTGCCATAAGTGTCTATGGATTTGCCTACTTGAAAATATTACTTTTCTGAAATCCTTTTAAAAAGATTTAATATTATAATCCCTTCTAAAAATTCTAATAAAGCTCTGATAAAGGTGTGTAACGACTACCTAATATAGTGCCGTTGCTTTGTAGCACTGCACATTGGAGTCCTTTTTATAACATATCTGTCATGTTCAACTAGATACCACTTCGACTGGAACTCAAACGGACAAACTTAGGCTTTCTTTAACTCTCTGTGTGTCGTCATCATCATCCAAAACATATTAAGTTTCTCTTATGTGATTTATATATTCTCTAAACCTCCAATGCATACTTAATTATTTCGAGAAGATAACCTACAATGCTGACTAAACCTTCCAAACTTCTTCTGTAGAGGTCAATGTGAATAAGCAAACTAACCTAAAAATCTTTAAATAAATACCTGAAATTTAAAGTCTCGAAAGTGTGAAATAATACATGAATTAGACGGGAGAACCTTAATAGATTTATGGCTTTTTAAATTAGTGGCACATCGTTAATAAAAGTATGTTAATTTGCATAAGAGTTTAAAATTTTTATTATTATTATTATTATTATTATTATTATTATTATTATTATTATTATTATTATTATTATTATTATTATTATTATTATTATTATTATTATTATTATTATTATTATTATTATTATTATTATTATTATTATTATTATTATTATTATTATTATTATTATTATTATTATTATTATTATTATTATTATTATTATTATTATTATTATTATTATTATTATTATTATTATTATTATTATTATTATTATTATTATTATTATTATTATTATTATTATTATTATTATTATTATTATTATTATTATTATTATTATTATTATTATTATTATTATTATTATTATTATTATTATTATTATTATTATTATTATTATTATTATTATTATTATTACTATTACTATTATTATTATTATTATTATTATTATTATTATTATTATTATTATTATTATTATTATTATTATTATTATTATTATTATTATTATTATTATTATTAAAGTAATATAACTACCCATTTAATGCAAACCACCAGAGTATATGGGAGTATGATATCCACTAAGATTGTTAACTTGTCTCTAACATCAATATAGAAACTGCATTTGGAAGAAACAAAGAATTCAAATACCATTAAAGAATATCTATTACAAGATCTAGTACCCAACATTTATATCACCAACACAGGGAAAATATTCCTTCCTGCGAGAAAATACAACATAAACAACAATGGCAAGATATAATTTTAAGAAAAAGGAAAAAAAACTTATAGAAAGAAAAGAAGGCTTCCTATTTCGAATGAAGGAATAGAAGATATGATGCAGCGAAAGAAAAAGTTTACTTGAAATTTCTCAGTACGAGAAAATTAGAGAACCATATTGATTAGATTAGATTAGATAGTGCTTGCCTCGGTTAAGAGAGAATCTTCAGTGACAGGTATGTCAGATGGATACATGGATCCTATAACATACGTAGAATTGGAAGAAGCATTAAAGTCCATGAAGAATAAGAAAGGCCCAGTAGAAGATAATGTAAACACAGAATTCTTTAAATGTACAGTCATAAAATGTAAAAATCCGTCTTGACAAACTTAATAGCTAATCTGTTTTGGAGTAAAGGACGTGCTCCGGAATGCTTTGCAGCATTAACTCCATTATTTGAGAAAACCATAACAGATCCAATAATTATAGGAATATTAGCCTTCTAAATTATTGATACAAAATATATCGCAACAGCTTAGAACTAATTCCAGAGACGTTTATAGCAGAACAGTGGTTTCAGGACAGGTAGATTC
Source organism: Mantis religiosa (assembly GCA_030765055.1). Taxonomy (NCBI): domain Eukaryota; kingdom Metazoa; phylum Arthropoda; class Insecta; order Mantodea; family Mantidae; genus Mantis; species Mantis religiosa. The sequence goes on along the minus strand of CM060948.1, from coordinate 188,682,872 downwards.
TGCATGGACGGCGTCTTCTCATTAAGCCATTTCATTAAAAACATCGAGAATATAGCCTGCCTATTTTTATGGTTCCTGTAAACCACGATAGTGGTTTGATAGTCATTAGATCAAAACTGTGGCATGTTATGGATATATAAATACGGTGTATCTCAGCAGTTAGTAAGGACATGCAAAGTTTGTTGTTAACGATAGTACAAAAATAAAGTGCAATGCAATAACTGGCTGAAAAGCAAGGGATGTCGCACAAGAAATAAGACAAAGGTGTCCATTATCACCTGTGTTGTTCGGTGTTTAAATTGGTAAATATCGTGGCTAAAAGTCTTACAAGAACACTTGATTTGTAATTTTTAACCTTTAAATATTCTTTTAAACCCAGACTATCAAGCTGTGCTGGCTGAAATAGGGGGTATGTTATAAGTGGTTAAATGGTCATTGGATAACGCCACAAAGACCTATGATTTAAATATTTTTCTTATAGAAACTAAAGTTTTAGCATTTGTGGAGAAGAGAACCTTAGAGCCAAAAGAAAGAAATCTTACAAGTTCACTTCTTCAACATTTTCAACATTTGCTATTTATATACTAAGGATCCGGAGGAGAAAAGCTGTATAACTTCCAACAAATTAATTGGTACAATAAAAATAACTCTACTGTAAAAAGCAAAGTAAGATACAAGCTGAGCTGTTTGTTGTAATTCGTTCACAATTTGATTGATCTGTACATTTCCTAACACTAGTGTAAAGTTAACTTTGCCATTCCTGCATGGCACTGTCAATTCAAATATTAAAGTGAGAAATAAGAAATACGATCTTTTTTTTTAATTACTTGTACGTATAATAAGCTCCTATCTATAAATTGATAGGGGGAGTGTTTGTTATACCTTACACATATAAGGAATATATTAGGTAAAACCCATATTGGATCGTTATAAAAATACAAAGAGACATGAAATGTTTGGTTTTTACTTCCTTGATCCAAAATTTATACGCAATCTCTCTTTCTCAGCTTATGCTATTTGCTAATCTCTAAATATTGTAAACATTCACTTGAAATTTATTTTATATGGAAGTTTGGTTTGCAGCTGTATAATGATATGAATGTTCTCATACTTTCTGGGATATGTTGATATTTGAATTGTAGGAGTTTAAAACATTTAGGGAAACCGCATTGGCCAAACTGTACATCAGTTGTATAATAAATAGCTCATCAATACGTCCAAGTTGCATTGGTTTTCTTTCAATTTGAATATGATTTATGTTTTATGGTATATTTTTCGGGCTTCTTCACTGGTAAGAGTAATATCAGAAATGCTTTGAAAGCTTTTTAAAAAGAAATAATGTTGAAAAATCAGTTAACTACAGAAATTAATACAGGGAACAACAGCGTTACTGTTGCTAACCATGGAATTACTCCCACACAAGAAACTAAAAAGCCTGCACTTCACACAAACAACTAGGAGTAAATAGTAATAAGTATAAGTGATTTATGAATGAAATATTTGAAATAACATTAACTAAACTTATCATGTACGATGTTACGAATAACAAAAACAACGAAAATTTACTGATAATCCAACCTGTAGAGGTGATAAAAGATTTGACGCTGATTTCCTGAAATATTTTTAGGTAAAGTGCAAGTTATCTCAAGATCTACTGAATACTCTCTCAATTTAACAGGAGGTTAAGTAATTATTATTGAATACGCTTATAAAATGTAATAAAATGTTGCAAAACTATGTATTTAAAAAACTCGTTTATTTAATAAAATCAGAATAAAACAATTCGTGTATTACATTATAGCCAAATCCTTTATAAACAATTTATAAACAATTCAGTCTCCTATTCAGAATAAAGTACAGGAATATATGAACTTAATATGCAGTATTTTAATAGTGACAAGATAGAGCATTTCAGAAAACCTTTTAAATAGTTCTGTATTTGTTTGGGTTTCACTATATCAACTTTGAAATAACAGCGCAAAGTTTTGACATTTGAATGCTTTAAGCATGGGGGCGAAGGAAAAAGGCAATTCGTCATCCACTGTATTATCTCTCAAGAAGCACCCGCACACATTGCAGATGCTAAATCTGTCATGTGATGGGTCAGCGGAAAGCGTTGTTCATCCGGGGGCGTATTATTATCGCAAGGAAGCCTACAGCGCGGCATATAGACTTTGTAAGAAAAAGAGCACTCCTTATTATACACTGATATTGTCTATGTTATACCTCCTACACTTTTGGACCTAGCCTTGCGAGCAAACTTAAAACTAAGAATATGGGAAATAATATTCTTTAATTACTTAGAAAAAGAATTTTAAGAAATCTGATGTGTGTACTCACATGACTTTCCCAATTCAATCTTGCACAAAATTCTTCTTAAAGTTATTATCCTTCTATCTAATTCATATCAATCAAAATAAGCAGTTGTGGAAATGGTTTTATTACATATTTCCTTAGAGATATAGTGGGAATAGTCGAATACAATAGGCTTCAGCAATAGTCAATTCTTTTAAGAGCTAATTGCCTTATGATGGCTTTCAACATGATCAGGACTTAGAAAAATGAATGGCTTCCTGTTTGAGAAAAGTATGTCACTTCTTTAAGCGTACTCGATATCGAGTTTTGGACAAGTCGGTGGAGAGATCACTTGAAAGTTATGAAGTATATGCTCTGATATTTCTGAATCAGGATTAATTGCACTGTTTCCTTTATGTTCATTAAAAGCAGAAACATGACATTTAATTGGACATGCTCACTTGGGAAATATACCAAAATTTACTTGCTTTATTCTTATTTTCTTACATATTTGTTATTTTACCATGATGCAAATTTTGTTCAGTTTCTTTCAGACTTTCAGAACACATTATTTGTGGCAGATTAGTTTAGAAAGCCTTTCTTGAATATCACTATGACTTTAGATTTGAATAATTTTGTACGTGATTGAGATTTAGAATTTTATTTTCTGGTACAGAATATGTCTTAAGTTATAGAACTTTTGCTGCTTAGCTTTAAATAAATATATTCAAGGAATGATATCTATGCGACATTTGGCGGCCTTAGTCTAAGTAGTCCTATATCCCAGAAAATTATATGCCAAATCATTTGTCTATTTTATTTATAGTTTAATTAAAAAGTAGCAGGCCGTTCTAATGATTAGGGTAAGTTTTGGGTAAAGCATAGAATGGAATTGGTGAATCAAGATACTCGGCAGTTAACACGCTCGACTTCTTGCGAGTCAAACCTTCCACTCGTGGATAACATACGTATTGATTCACTAATAACATAAATAACCATTTACGGTGTATTTATTTCAGTTGACATTTTAGAACCCAATTATTCCGTAGCTAGGCGACATGAAAGTTTGAAAATCTACCTGATACGCAGAACATTATTTGTCTACCGTACTGTTGCGCTTGTTGCAGCGCAACATTACCCTATTATGGGCCTCAGTATCCAACGTCCCGAGGTGTACATATAGCAATGAATGAGTATATTGTATTGGGCGGATCTATTGTTTTGTGTCGTTTCCTGGTTTGATAGGTGATATTTTATTTATTGGTATGGAATATATTACATATCTATCATGGTTTCCTGAAAATTAAAATTTGTGAATGCCAGACGATGTAGCCTTCATTCGAGAGCGAGTCAAACTGCGTTTATCCTACTAGTACCGAAGTCTCGCTCAGCTACCTCTGGCAAACTTTCGTTGAGTTACCTCTGTCAAGCCAAAAATCTGAATCTTTTAGAGTTGTCTCTGAATGCTGCCTAAAATGGTGAAAAAAGTCACCAGTCGCTTATTTAGAAAATCTGTCAGTAGACGACAGAATCTAGTAACAATTTACCAGAGTTACTAACCTGCTGTGCCCGTTGGAATGCGAGAGAGATATAAAGGAATTAGGTGATATCTTCCGAAAACTTCATTTCCTATTTTGAATATGATTGTATCAAGGACCTATTACAATGTCTGAACCTAACACATATTACTAGAAATTCAATAATCCATCATTAGGCAATGTGCTACATGGCAAAGTGTGGAAGCGTATCTGAAGGAATGTGTAATAACGGAGTAGTTTACGCAAGGCTATCGCGCACACACACACACACACACACACACACACACACACACACACACACACACACACACACACACACACACACGGCCAGTCAGTGTATGTATAATCTGTTCAGATGCAATCACAGTAACTGGATAGAAGAGAGGCAGTAACAAACTTTGTCCTCTTTAACCAATGTCTACTTTAACCAATCAAAGACATCAGAATATCTTCCCCACGTATAGTAAATCACGTGATAAGAGATTGTGTCGCTTTACTGTTATGATGAAAGTGGTTGTGATGAAAGCGAGACAACAAAATGTCACTGAATCACACTGGAAAGTTTGGCCAAGCCCACACTTTATGTCTTTTTTTTTTTTGGAGGGGGGGGGGCAAATATTTTCTCAAATGGGTAGTCATTAGCTTGCTCCTTCTGGTCATGCAAAGAAAATGGAATTTCAATGCTATCCCTTAAAGAACAACTCTTAAAATTTTTAAGTGACATTTAAGTTTATTGGCTGAGCGAGATGGCTCCATGTTATCGTTTGAGAATCTCTCGCATAAGCAAGAGTAGTGATTCAAACCTCTTTAGGACTCTTTTCTCTGACCCCCCCCCCCCCCCAAGATTTCATCACTTCTGAAAACTTGACAAATGTTGAAAAGGTGCGCTGAATATAGGCCTGGAACACTTCCTTTCTAAAATGTTCTTTCCCAAATAGCACTTCATTTTTTGCATCAACAGCGTTCTCCTGTGGTGCCGTACATAGTAAGAGCGAGAGTTTAAACATTGCTTATTCCTACTGTATTTCTGTATTCCTATTGTACCTACAAGAAAGTATGCAATAAACATCTGTTCTCAAAATGTTTATGTCGATTAACTTAAAGGAGACGGAAGAATGAGCTTTTGTAAGAACAGTTTGCTGAAGAATGAGTAGAAAAAGTAATGCGAATATACTTTTTATTATTGTTCCATTTATACCCTGCCTTTGACTGCAGTTGTCATATCGGCGGACGTTCTCCTTTGGAACATATTGGGATGGCGTTATTGGGTTGCTGGTACTATGGGTTTTTCTTTTTTAAATCATTAGGTCACGCACACATTCACACCCTCATTCATACTTCAAATGACTCTGGATAAGACGGTGAATCATCTTGATTGTAGAAAAATCCGCACCCCCAACCTGGGAATCGAACCTGGGCCCCCTCGTCCGGCAGACAGATGCTCTACCCACTGAGCTACGGGGCCAGCTAGCGTAACTTTATATACATATATCCTAAACAAGAATAGTGTAGCATATGTTTGGTGTTGGAGTTATTTTGGTGCATATTTTCTAATCTTAAACTTCCTACATTTGGTAGTAGATTCCTTTCGCTCATTTGTAGACTTGTAGAGTCTTTGTTAGTTCCAGATGTTTGTAGAGTGTATACTGTATGAAAACCTAAGTTCCTGTTGCCTCAAATAACCCTTTATTGATTTGCCGTTCCGTTTTTTGAGTCTACGTTTTTCAGTTTTGTATGCCAATCATGTTATTGACTTTAGACCGCAGACGCCATGTTCTGCACTTAACAAGTGCCCATCAACACCTTTACATATAAATAATGGATTGGTTTGACAGCTTCGTTACGATGCAAACAACTATTTAATAAGGCTTCATCTAGCGTGCAGCTCTGAAAATAAACTGATTTATTATTCACAATGTGCCTTTTAAATTCATCACACAATCAATACTTTGACACAACAGTTCAACATGCAGCATATTTTTACTCCCTATTGGTTTGAATATTTTAAAGAGCGTCTGGGAAATCGTTATACGTACACTATAGGTTTACTACTATGCTTAGCTTTTATAAAAGCTGATTTTATCTAATCTATGCTGAACATTTTCCTGTTCTACATTTATTCTGGAAGCCCGTCCAATATGTAACTTTTTATTTACATTAATTTTGTTATTACTTTTAGCTCTCTTATCCGTCGTCTCTTAGAAACATTTAATACTCCTTTTTCTTCAGCAAGAGAGCACAAAAGATTAGATTGTTTAAAACTGAGTTATCTTAATCGCCTGTTTACATTCACATGTAGTGAACTTATGATTTTAAACTCGCAATATTTATTCTGAACTCAAAGCTTTAAGCAAATAGATTTTAAAGTTATAACACCTTACAGTAAGTGAGTATGTTACAGCTCACTCCGCGTGGTTAAAAAGTCTAATGTGTTACACTTTTCTTTTCCCTCTTTTTTTGGCGTATCGCTTTAGTTATGCGTCTTAATGTTTTCCTTTATATGTTATATTTATATAATATATATTATATAATATATACGTTGCATTCATATCGAATTTATTTACTCTCTCTTCTATGTGCAAGTTATTCTTGCAAAAGCTTATTATTCTATTTCTTGTTAATGACCTTGACTTATACATTTGCATAATCATTGGAGATATACGAGAAGATATGCATACGATAAAGCTATATAGTCAACATTTTAAAACTTGAATCACCATGTAATTGTTTCGTACTTCTACGTTTCTGATATGAAATTATTTAAAAATCCAAAACAATAGCAAATCATATTTCGGAAATGGTTACAGCACAAATAATTTGCTTGTATAAACTGTGTACATTAATGTATCTAGTCCATATTTTTGTGTAAAAATATTTTAGCTATCTCTTAGGTTTACCAATTATACACATATAATTTAGAATGAACAGAAGCTCCGTACTTATTGCAGAGAATTCAAGATGAACATTTTATTCATGTGAGACATATAGTATTTTAATTAAAATGATAACAACAACAACAACAACAATAATAATAATAATAATAATAATAATAATAATAATAATAATAATAATAATAATAATAATAATAATAATAATAATAATAATAATAATAATAATAATAATAATAATAATAATAATAATAATAATAATAATAATAATAATAATAATAATAATAATAATAATAATAATAATAATAATAATAATAATAATAATAATAATAATAATAATAATAATAATAATAATAATAATAATAATAATAATAATAATAATAATAATAATAATAATAATAATAATAATAATAATAATAATAATAATAATAATAATAATAATAATAATAATAATAATAATAATAATAATAATAATAATAATAATAATAATAATAATAATAATAATAATAATAATAATAATAATAATAATAATAATAATAATAATAATAATAATAATAATAATAATAATAATAATAATAATAATAATAATAATAATAATAATAATAATAATAATAATAATAATAATAATAATAATAATAATAATAATAATAATAATAATAATAATAATAATAATAATAATCTCTGGAAAATATCTGTCTGTAATTACTAAACGCAATGAATGTGCATATACTTACTCTAGGGCCTCTTTCGCCTTTGTCTCCCTTTAATCCTCGTGAAAAATCTGAAAGACAAACAAATCAGAATTATGAGTAAAATATGCAGTTTATGCTACTTTAAAGAAGCACATTTAGCAAGCCGTGAAAGCGCTTAGAACCGTTTTTGTAATGTGTTTACTTGGAAGTTTAATGAACAAACTTTAATATTGATTTCTAAAATGAAGTGCATGCAGAGCATTATAAAAAATTCTACCACAATATTTGTTTATTCATATTAGTTTTAGTTTAGAAAACTAATTCATTCCGGCTTAGAATGCTTAGCTTTGTTGTAAGATAAATGAATGAATGAGTTATTTATTGTGCATATTCCAAAATTTTACATTAGATTTTACAATTTACAAGGCTACATTTATTTGTCGTTACCTTACTGCTACCTTGGCTTACATGACACACTGGTGTTCTGCTCTACCAGGTAGCTCTTAACCTCCATGCCTCCATGTAACTTAATTAGCCCCTTTCTTTCCTCCCCATCTTCTATTCTTCTATTCTTTACATTTCTTGCCCATTTTTCTTTTACTTTCTCTAAGAACGCACCAATACTTCTTACCTTCTTTTCCTCCTTTCCTGTTAACATTTTTATAGCTACTATTCCCTTCTCTCTTTCTCCCACTTTTATTCCCACACCTTTTTTCTCCATATTGCAACCTCCTCGCATTCTCTTACATAGTGTTCTATGCTTTCTTTTCCACCAAAGACAAAGCACACACTAATAAGTGTGTTAACTGTATAATGTTTCAGTTTTATGTTTTGCTATATAGACACTTAATATATCTAACATGATCAGAATTAATTGCATATAGAGGATATTGTGATTCCATTATTCATATATGGTTTCTTTACGTTTCTCTTAAAACCCGGTAGTATGGCTTGATATATTAGCCCGAACATGTTTATTATCGCTTTATATTTACTACCAACTTTTCATTTTGTAATGCGACGTGAACCGTTACATATTTGTATTTTGCAACAGGTGAATAGTGGGGTTGTCCTCCTTTTACCACACATTTTCTGTCCTCAACGTCTCCTTTCATCCGTTTTAGAGATTTAAGACCAGGTGTATTTTGGCAAAAGAATGGGATTTTTTTTAATTTACTTTCTCCAAAGTTAAGTCATACGGACGGTGAATGAATTGGGTGAAATGATGCTCAAATGAGTCCAGGGTCCATGGAGCTTAGAGTTACCTGGCATTTGTCTTGAAGGATAAGGGAAAACCCCAGAAAAAATCTTATCCAGGTAACTCACCCTGACCGAGATTCGAACTCGGGACCTCTTGAACGTGAGGCAGACACGCTACCATCTACGCTACCGAGGCGGGCAAAAGGATGGGATAGGATTGGGATTTCATTACGGAGGGGATTCGTACGTAGGCCACCATGCTGGGCTCATTGTTCCTATGCCCCCAAGTGGGGACACCCCCGGGAGGAAGGGTGAGGCGAAGGAGACAGGGTGGCTGACCCAAGGAGCCACGGCAGTACAGAGGGCAGGGTCCCTACAGTTTACTTGGATAGAGACCTCCCCGACAGGCCAGGACAACGAACCCGCTCCCCTGCATCGGGACCGCAACGAGCCCAGCAGCCGAGCCCTAATGGTCCCAGATAGGCGATCCGAGCCCCAAAGGCCCTTGACTGGCGGTCCCGAAATGGTCCCAGCAAAGGAGCTGAGGCCGGCAACCGACCTAATGGAGGAGGAAGTAGTTTTCCTGAGAGCATATCATCCTGCCATGCACCGCCGAGACACCTGCCGACACTTCCATCCTGAAGGAGACCATGATATGAAATGATAATGGAGATGAAATGGAGGGACAGGAAATTCGGGGGATGTAATTAACCTACCCAGCATTCGCCTAGCGACCCGGGAAAACCCCCGAAAAAACCCATGAGGTAGGTAGCTCGGCCACGGGGATCGAATCCGGGCCTCACGAATGCGCGGCACAAACGAAACCGCCTGAGCCATCCCGCTCGGTGACATCCCTCTACCTGTTGCTAAGGCTTATGAGGCCCTCTTCTTTCCTGGGAGCTGCCTCGTCTATTCCTGCCACCCATGGCTAACGCACGGCATCTAAGATTCTGGATTTAAATTTTGATAAATTTAACAAATTATTCTTAACTTGATACAAAGGTTATCCACCTTACATTATGAGACCCAATAATATAATTAGCAAACCATAATAGGTATCCCAAGTAAAAAAAAAAAAAAAAATGTTGAATACCTAGGATAATATAATAAATATTATATATTATATAATTAATAGAGTTATAAGTAGTATTTAAGTAAACCAAGTTGAAATTGTAAACAGGGCTAGTGAATAGAACACAAAACAATGAATTATAAAAATATTACTTTAAGTTAATATTGGAAATAATAGTTGAACTTTTAATTCTTTAAATAGTGAACATTTTAATTATTTAAATAGCGAATTTAAGGAAATAAAATTGATAAAATAAGTAGATAAATATATGAATGAAAATTTTAATATTGCAGAAAGAACGTACTGGCTACCAGTGCATATTTTTCGCTGGGTGCAAGTGAATGATGGATGTAGTTTGTATGTAAAGTAGGCAGTTACCTGTTGCTTTGGTTGCTGGTTTCCAGCAACAGTAATTTATATAGAAAATTATAATTTATATCCTTCTGTTACAGCCATTTTTTTTTTTTTTTTTTTTTTTTTTTTTTTTTTTACATTTAGGATCTGAGTTTTCTTTTACATATTTTACATTTTAGCTATTGTAGTGATTTTATCTGAAAAAGTTATGTATGAATTAAAATAGGTATGTAAATGTTTGTAATTATAAACATAAATGTTAAATTGAAAATATACATATGTCCCTGTGTAGTAACCTAGGCACCGGAATACGATATTAAGTTTGCAACGTTTGAAAGCTGGCAGCGTGTTATGTTGGACTCATTAGTAACCCGGACATGCTAGCGCACTTCATCGTCCTCCCTGCGGTGCCGCCTGTAGTAAAAGCGGGCGTTAAACACTACACATTTCATTCAACATCATCGTCCGGATCTGGTCGATTTCCTCAGTCCTTTCTCTCAGAAGACCCACAATGCCTAATGCGGTGCTGTGCTGTAGTTATTGGGGCCTTCTATGAGCGGCAGCATAGCAAGAGTTAAACATGTCCCTTCAAAATGACCAATGTTCATATTACACAACGGAGTTCTGCAAGTGCCAGCAAAAGTCTTAAAGGTGATTTCATAATCTTTTTATAATAAAGAGAGACTCGTCTTAAGCGAAACCATAGCGAAACTTCATAATTATCAAAAACTATATTATCAACATAAAATGATAAAATAGAAAAATTCACGTAAACAATTTATTGATACATGCGTTTGAGAGCCAGAAACGCTATTAGACATTTTAGATTTAACTTGAAACAAACAAAACGCAATGCAAATGAGCACATTCATAGTTCTAGTGGCTTTGAGCTATTTTCTATATTTTAATAAAATGAAAATATATGTATATCGAACTGAACAATACGCTTACTCCTATACTGCAGCTTTAGCGGATGCCTCTTATAAAGAAAAGAAAGAAACAAAGAAAAAAGAAAGATTGACAGAAAGAAAGAAAGAAAGAAAGAAAGAAAAATAGAAAGAAAGAACGCTTTTACTTACTAAATGACAGTATTGACTAACGGTATAATTAGCTAGCTGAGTGAAGACATCTATAAGAAATATCGTTTAAAACATATTTTTGGGAGAAGATGCTCTTAATCAAGTTATGGGTTAGCTCACTTGTACAAGTTAATAAAATAACTGCGTGCATATAAAGCATCCACTGTTAGAATGATTAGTACCTACAATTGACATAAAAACGTCGAATTTTGCTGTCGTTGAGGTTTAGTTACAGCTTATCAACGATATAGCACGTTGGGAAATTGTATTCGGAAGAAATTATAATAGAAGTTGTATTTATGAACATTTATCTTTTTAACTTTGCACATATTTAGTCTGAATTATTGTAGTTTTCGAAACTTCCGTTTTTCAAATTTCAGTTATCCGTGTATCCACAATCCCTTTATATGCACGAACATTTATTCCTTTTTAATTAAAAATTATAAGTAGGTACCAAATTAAATGATTGCTCATTTTTTAGTATTTTATAAAATATCAATATTTGTCAAATTAATGTAAAATCTATATTTCAGAACTTAAAATGTGTTTTTCGTTTATGAGCAAAGATTAAGTGGAATGTTTCAAACAAATAATTTTATATAACAAGAGTGTAACAATTGTATGTGGTACACTCACATGAATTTTGCAATCTGCCACAAAGTATTCGTATAAAAGTGTATTTATTCATCTATTTCACTTTGATCAATATAAAACCTTGCACTGTGATTACTTACATATTTCCTTGAAGGTGAAGGAGGGATAGACAAGATAGAATCGATACTACATAAAAGCCGGGTCACTAAATGCTACCAATTTCACGCCATCTCCGTGATATCGCTAGAAACAACTGACAAACGATAGCTAATAAAAATCTGATGTGCTTCACTCACATGACTTTTTCCACTCTTTTACAAACTATTCTTACAAAGCTTATTTCTTCTACTTCATGTTCATCGTGTAAACTTCTGCAGAAATTATGTTATTGCTAATTTTCTTATAGGTGCAGTGGGAATATGGGAATACGTTGGGCTTTAAGCGGTAGTCAAATCTTTGCATTAGTTGCAGATTTTATCTACTTTCTCAGGTGCATTGCATCAACAATCTGATTAAAAATTCGGTTCTGCAGAGATGATAAATATAGCTGCCGAAATAAGTGCTCATATGAAATGGAGTGTCCTACAAGATGTTTTGAGGAAAGCCGAAAAGATCTTCATTCATGCAGCTCACCGCAACGGAGATTTGAAATCTAGCTATCTGGATTAAGAAGCAGACTCATTATCCTCACATCATGGAGATCAGAATTTGTTCTTTGTCTCTATAGCACAAGAAAATGAGAAGAAACCAATGAGAATCTCAGTGCTGTGAGTCACATTCTCCGCAAATATATAATGAAGCCAGACGTATTCTTCTATCTGCATTTTCTATAGTACATTTTATATACCGCAACAAGAAAAGCAAAACCAACTCTAATCACGTGATTTACTAGACATAGGGAAGATATTCTGATGTCTCTGATTTTTTTAAGAGGTATTAACCGGTTTCTTCTAAATTGTGGTGAGGTGGCAACAATCTATACTGCAGTCAATGAAGGTTGCGGCCGCTGCTTGTTTTCATTAGGTAGCAATTCATTTATTTCTAACTTTATCTATCAGAGACATCAGAATATCCGTCCCACGTGGAGTAAATGACATAATAATTTTTAGTTCTACTTCACTGTTATGAACACCTAAGTTGCAACGTTAATCAACTATAACGTGGACAATACATTTGTAGACAAAAATGGAATAGAGAACAAATTCCTTTAAGAGAAACTAAAAGTTAATTCCCACTAATGTTAAATCTGCTACATTCATGGCCAATTTTTTCGAGAGCTTCTCAAAATATGTATTAATTGGAAACGTGTATAGCATGTCCACTTATGCGTTATAACTAGATCTCGGGTGTTAACCTTTATGCCTATTTTTTTTCCTGAAGAATTAATCATATATGTTCATGTTTCATGTAAAATTACAGCGTTTGTGGAAGTTTTATTGTGCCTAAAAGTGTCTACTTTACCCCCAATGAACATATGTCATGATATTAAAGCCTGAAAATTCCTAATTATAAAAAAACAGAAGCTATAAAATCGTGATATATTGTCAATTTAGTTTTGAGTCAGTGTTTGGAACACCGTACATCACTATATAAGGAATAACTGGACGTACACTTGGAGAACAAGCCAATGATTTTCATAGTAAATGTATTTTAGAACCACTCCCATCTTCTCAAAGGCTGAGAACTGGGCCAACAACTTGCAAGGAAGTACAGTATTCTTGCACTCAATGGGTGAATTTAAAACGGTTTGGAATGGGGCAGTGAGATGATCTTGAGCGTCAAGCATGAAGTCGATCAACAAGCCTGTGAATGTATAGAAACCCTCCAATAAGCAAATAATAACTTTTATGCTTTTAAAGCTTTAACTTTTACAAAGGCCGGGTGGTATATAGTGCTATCTCCTTCTGCTTTCTGTGTTTAAGACAAATCATAATGAAAACAGCACTTTGGAATACAAATAGGTTTGCAACACTCTACTAAGAATTATTCCTTCTACTGAACCTTCTTAAGTACCTACAAGCGTACAGCACTGTAGGTATGAATGGGTCTGCGTAAAAAGCTATATAATAAAGTGTTCAAAATGCTGAAGCCTCAGTGGTACCAATTGTCCAAAAATTCTATATGGAATAAAGTTATCTAAAGTTTACTGTAACTAGAACTGTAACTCTTTTCTTTTTTGCAGGTTTCATATGAAAATAAATCTCATATCGTTCAGCAAGTTAATGTTAGTCACCATAAAACAAGAGCTTCTCAGACTGCACAATAGAAAAAAGTTTTGTTAATGTAGTTTTCTACATCTACAATTGAAACAAGTTTTAACATGCATCTGTGCAAAGCTTAGCTGGTAACATCCCTTAAAATGTATTACAGAATCCAATTGTCAAATGATTTTTACTGAAGTACTTCAAGTATTCCACTCCATCTGAATCAACTTCGTGAAAAAATTGCTTAAGTTATACTCATGAGGCAAATTTCTGATTAATTCGCGAAATCATATGCGATTCCTGCATCTGATTACGCGTAGACGAAACCACTGATATGATAGGGTGATATATGGGGAATGTAGTGATATTGGTAAAATGGATCCACATGAACTTTCATCCCAATATTTCCCTGTTCAAAACAACTAGGTAGAGTCAACAGCGAAACAACTGCTTATTGTTGATAATAAGAATCTACAATTGCTTTTCCTGAATGGCACAGTTGATTTCACAGTTCTATGTACGTGCTGCATTTTCACCTCCGCTGAAAGCCTTTTATTCAAATTTAGTTCCCATCACCTGCTTAACCTATGTACTACAGAAAGTTGCTGAAACCATTCGAAATTAGTTTTCTAAAGTTAATAGTCTTGTGTCACACATGACAAAGTCTTCAATAAATATCCTTCAAGAGTAGCACTGTTTCAGCGAACAGTTCCTTCTGTTCCCCTCATTCCAGAACCTATGAATATTATTTGGGCCACCTAGGACAGCATACATACAGTACAATTTTGTTTTGTCTTCTTGCATTACCAAATTTGAAACAACGGGAAAGCCCCTTCAAGAACAAATTGGCATATTTAAACAAATGGAAGACAAAGTAAATACTGCAATGGGGAGAGCTGGTGACAAAGTTAAGGACAGATGGAGGGCGTTAATGAAAGAGAATATGACCAATGTACCGAATGGTGAATTTATATCTATCAATAGAAATAGGCATCTCAAATGTGGCTAAATTTAAATATGTCCCAGTCACTTCAGTGTCAGCTGAAAGTTCTTTCTTAACGTAAAAAATGGTTTTGTGAGATAAAAAATGCAGTTTAACACAGGAAATGTTGAAAAAATTATTAGTTATACCTATACTGTAATGTCATATTGTCAATAGAATACAAAATGTAGGGTTTGAAGCTTTCAATCTGAATGAGGCCCTAAAGAAGGCCATGGCCGAAAGCTCGACATTGACAAACCTGGCACGGCTGATCACCCGCGAAGCCTTGATTAATAAAGCTACAAAATGCTGTCAACATTTATAATTGAAATTAAACAAAAATAAGAAACTGAAAACAGAAATAAAACTTTGAATTTGTGTAGCAAATATGTGTTATTTTTCTTTGTATTCACTTTTCTCCTGTTTTCCCATTTAACTGTTTTTTTTATCTGGAATCTCACTTACGGAGAAAAAGAGGTATTAATCTATATTTCGTAAGTGTAGTTTCGTTTAGTGGCTGTCGTAGCTAAATATTATATGCCAGTTGTTAATTTATATAGGTTAATTTAACATTGTAAATTCTGGTATTATTTGTTAGTTATTAATATTTTAGACTTCATTAACCTTTCAAGTTATACAAAATTTAAGGAAACTAAAATGACAAAATACTATAGTATATAGAAATATTATGCAAGTTGTTGAATAAGTACATCAATTTCTATGCGCATCATCGATACTAACGGAGACTGTGTAACCAAGTAGGGGTAGACAATAGGAAAACTATTTGTAATTTAGTGCAGGCTGGGTTACTTTGTTGGGTTGCCTGAAACATTTCAAAAAAGTTTGAAACCCACCGCCAGTATCATATCCCAAGAGTTGTCAAACTCTGATGTTCTACAGAGGCCAAACTATAATGTAAGTCACATTTTGAAAGATGATCGGATTTCATTCAACTAATACAAAATAAGTGTTGTCAATTTTAGTTAATTGAGGGAAATGAATCATTTCTTCACACTAGCCGTATATAGGTGGAGTCACCATGAAAAATTCAATGCCATGGCCGGGATTTGAACCACAGATCTCCTGGTTTCCGTACAATCGCTCTAACTCATTGAGCTACCATGTCCAACGTGCCGTCCTGACATTAAATTCCCGGCCATGGCATTGAATGTTTGCTGGTGACTCTATCTATCAAGTGTTGGCAATGTTTTTTGAGTTACCTGGTGTGATAGGTAGTAAATCAGTATTAACTCAGAAGCTGAACTTGTTGCATCGGTCAATGTTTTCCACAAGGAAATTCCTTATATTTCTTTATTCAGCGTATTATATATGATTTTACTATCGCATTTATTTTCAGGAATTCGATACAACCTCATCCAATATACTTCCGCTGCAGGATAATATTTTGGATTCAAATCGAATAACTGAATCACTATTTACACACTGTATTCAGCGTGGAGAGAGAATTTATGCATTTAAATATTGAATGTAAACTGTGATGTGGTGTAGCTGCTTTCAAATTAAAATTATACAATGATAAAC
>CM060948.1:188568888-188665432 GCA_030765055.1 Mantis religiosa | reverse complement strand
GAAATGGAAGTAGTTCTCACACCATTGAGAAAAGTAGTAATATTTGAACATTCCAACCACTAACAAAAAACATATCGGAAATTGTTTAACCTCTCTCTTCACACACACACACACACACACACACACACACACACACACACACACACACACACACACACACACACACACACACACACACACACACACACACACACACACACACATATTAATTGACGTAAATTGTGTAATTTAATGTCTACCTTTTTAGGTAATATGATTTTGTGTTTCCCTTACTGTTAACTATTTGCACAAAACTCTTTCAGAATGATGACTTCACAAGCTCCTCTACATAAATTCAAGGTATACATTTTACTGTCATGCATATATCTCAAGCATATGGTACTCATTATTGAGACAAGTAAAGGTAAATTACCAGCTTTACTAATTACCAGGTTATAGTGCTTATGCGACTTTTCGATTTTGAGTTATGCTGTTCGCAGACAAACACACGCACATATACATAAACTGACCATATTTTAATATAAGTTTTTGCATTCGGAAACCCAAAACATATATTTTGGAGCGAAATCCTGAAATCGAAAGTTTAGATGCAATACTTCCTCTAAATATTATACTATGGCCTACAAGAAAGAAAAAAAGCGAGCAGAGCTGTGGGATCTCATAATGATGGTGATGGTAATGATGATGATGATAATGTTGACAAGGATGATGATGATGACGATGAAGATGATGATAATCGTTTTAATCAGACATTTTACTTAATTTTTAGGTCACATCTTATTACTTTAAAAGTTTTTAAGTCATAGGATTGAATTTATGAATTATAAGTATTATTTATGTAATTTTATATTTTCGAGTTAAAGTAATAATAATAATAATAATAATAATAATAATAATAATAATTGATGATGATGATGATGATGAGGAGGATGGATGATGATGATGATGATGATGATGATGATGAATGATGATGATGTGATGATGATGATAAATAATAATAATAATAATAATAATAATAATAATAATAATAATAATAATATAATAATAATAATAATAATAATAATAATAATAATAATAATAATAATAATAATAATAATAATAATAATAAATAATAATAATAATAATAATAATAATATAATAATAATAATAATAATATAATAATAATAATAATAATAATAATAATAATTAATAATAATAATAATAATAATAATAATAATAATAATAATAATAATAATAATAATAATAATAATAATAATAATAATAATAATAATAATAATAATAATAATTATAATAATAATAATAATAATAATAATAATAATAATAATAATAATAATAATAATAATAATAATAATAATAATAATAATAATAATAATAATAATAATAATAATAATAATAATAATAATAATAATAATAATAATAATAATAATAATAATAATAATAATAATGCATGTAACCACCTATATTGAGAATAAGAAGCAATTCTCCGCTTCCCATTACGTAATATTGTTAAAAGAAGTTTAGCTCTTTTGAGAATCCGCCAAACTCTGATCAAAACCTTTATTAAATAAAGGAAGCAGTTGTTATACATCGACTGGAGTACGTTAGCGAAGCAATGGCTAACGTACTAATGGATGGTACTTTCAAAGAAAAGACGACTTAAACTGTGAAAAGTAGATTTAAAGCATTTTGCAAAGAGGATGGAGAGGCAGTTAACGGATTTGTGTCTCCCGCTCCACATTACCGCATTACGTTTTCTCTTTCAACTTCACTGAAACGTATCCTAGCTTTTCGTTCTCTTTACATTAACACAATAAGAAGATGCTTTCCGCCACTTTATACAAGAATTAAAACATTCTGCTACATGCAAAAATAACTGCAATGCTATTTTATGTAGTTGCACACAGATACAGGCTTAAGTAACACTGAGATGATTTCTGTGATTTTAGTTCTCTTAATATTAATGAGAAAATAAATTAAGGTGTCTATGTGAAGTATTTAATTTGTGGTATATATAAACTGAAAACAACATATGTTGACTTTATCATCCTGTAAAATAAAATATAGTACTGTTGAAATATACGTAATACATAATCTCGTATTGCAAATGTGACATCTCGCAGCAAGAGTGTCAACATGTGATGCTCGCATTCGTGAGGTCCCAAGTTCAACTTCAGGTTGACTGACCATACATGCCTTTGATTTTTGTGGGTTTCCCTTGTTGGTATCCAAATTTCTAGCTGCTTTCTCACCTATCGACCTTTTTTCGCACATTTTGTTTACATCTCATCTATAGATTTCGTGTCTTATGACAGTGCTAAAAGGATAATGCGGATGCTTGCTCAAAGAAAATAGGGAAAAGGCTGGTTGTTCATCGTTCTCTCTGAGCAACTCCAACAGTAGGGTGTTTCTGTGGTCTTTCTACTGCGGCCGTACAGTCTACTGCGGTTCTCACCTCTGGGCGGGGGGGGGGGGGGGGAGGGAAGGTCGCAGTATTCGAGGTGTTCTCCTTAGTTAGAAATCCTACCCCAAACCCTATGAGGTCTTGCATACCAAATCTTTGTTCTTAGAAACGGATATTTACCATTCACAGTATGGAGAGTTCAATTCACATAATAAAAAAATAGCATATATGACATTTATATGAATTTTCTATACATATTATTCAATAAACCACACTCACAAAAGCTTATTCCAATACACTACTTCCGACGGAGACCGGAATATGCAAAGTGCAGAGCATCACTTTTATTTCTTTTATATGTAGGATATAAGAAAAAGGAAAAGAAAAAAAAAAAACACAACGAATTCAGAAAAGCTTAACTTTTTAAAATTGAAATGAATAATAAGGAATATCTGGAAAATATTTATCTCTACTAAAAAGGGCTTAGTTTGATATAAATTATGTTCCCTTATGTGATACACATTCTTTGTGTTGTAAAGTATTTTACGGTTACCATTTATGCAAAAGAAACCCAGAATGAAAGGAACTTAAGAGATTATTCCTATGAAAATTCAACATATACATTTAATTTGATGTGAAAATATTTGACATATATGACGTTGTAATAAAAATTGTTGAGTCACTTTTAAGAAAGTAAAACTTATCGAAAATTTTTCGTATAAGGGTTACTCTGGTGTGAAAGGATTATTTTAGAAAATCTTTGTGTCGCATCCTTGGAACAGGCTAACCTTATACATCAATTATGGTATTCAATCATCTTTTTTTGAGTTGTACTATTCACACAAACACACCCAGACATGAATATTTTTTTAGTGTTTCTTTCGATTCGGGAGACCATGCAGCGTGTATTTCCATTGAAATATCGGTATCAAATTTATGGAAGGAATGCAATATCTCCTCTTTCTACTATTTACGTGGTACAGCAAGCGAAAGTTTTAAAGTTTTTTGAAAAAAAAAAGAACGTAGGAAACATTTTCTATTTAAAGGATATCTTGGAGTGGTGATTTTCTGAAAATCTTCGTGTCGCATCCCTGGAAGATGCTAAACCTCAATATCAAGTGTGACTTTTTGTTTTTGAGGTTCTGTTGCGGCACACACACATACAGAGAGAGAGAGAGAGAGAGAGAGAGAGAGAGAGAGAGAGAGAGAGAGAGAGAGAGAGAGAGAGAGAGAGAGAGAGAGAGAGAGAGAGAGAGAGAGAGAGAGAGAGAGAGAGAGAGAGAGAGACGTACAGCATTTTCTAAAATTTCTTCATGGAGCCTGTAAACGTGGATTCGGGATAACATCTTAGTATCACGTTTTTTAAATACCACAGTTAAGTATTAAAGATAATGAAAATATGCTACTCAGTGTTCGGAAGAAATCTTTAAAGCTTAAAAATTTTAATTCGATTCAAACTTTAATTCGGACAGTAATCGAACAATTGATAGTCAATCTCTTCAGTAAAACGAATGAAACTTTTCTTATGTGATTCAGTATTCAGGTAAATCTTCAAGTAGATCTGAGGTGCCCCAAATAAAAATAACTTATACGCCAGTACGGGCATTGCACAGAAAGCCGAAGATCCCCGATCTCAATTCCAGCCTCATCATTTGAAATTTTGGGTCCTGTATAACTTTCAAAATAATGTGTACAGACGTCATGTGAGTAACATTAGACATTTAATAGCTCTCCTTTCATTTATAAAATAAGCAACTACATTTAACAAATAATTGACTTATTTCTAAAACGACTCTATGAATTTCTGCTATAAAAATAAAAATTTCTGTATAACCGTATGCAAATTAATATTACAGAAAAATATCAAAATATGTCGTGAAGATTTAAGTCACTGAAAACTAAACTTAGTTAGGCTTTATGGTCTGATAATAGAACAAATAGAATACACACAAGGGGCTTTAAAAAGCTTTCCTTACATCTAAAATGCGTAGATCAGTATTTTTGCTTACTCATTAACAATAATTAATGCACAATTTTGCTCAAATTTTATTTTAAGTGGTTGCTGTTCTCATTCAAGCTGATGAAAACATAGACAACTTTGCGGAGGGGATTTAGCAGGGAGGTCTAAAACGTGTTCCATTGTACCTATGCCCCCAAATGAGGCATCTCGGGGAGGAAGGATCAGAAGAGAGGAGACTCTACACTTTACCAGATATAAACTCATCGGCAGGCCAAGACAACGGACACAGAGACACCGTTCCTCCCTGGTTATAGATTTAAATTCCACCCTACAGTGGTTCGGGAAGCACCACAGAATCGTGTTCGGAGACCGGAGACCGTCATACCAGAGAAGGAAGCTTTACTCAGACATGTCATCCTGACATTCAACTCCGAGACCATCGCCGACAATTCTACCCTGAAAGGAGAGATGATGAGAGATGATGTGAAATGATAATGGAGATGAATAGAGGGACAGGAAAATTGGTGGCCTGGCGACCTGGGTAACCCCCGAAAAACCTCCATGAGTCAGGTAGGTCGGTTAGGGGAATCGAACCCGGACCTCCGGAATGCGGCCCACAGAAGAGACCGCCTAGACCATCCCGCTCAGAAACTCGTTGGCTTAAGGAAGATTTCTACACAACTTACTCTGACCGTGTCCTGATTGTGTGCTGAGCTTGAGAGCAGCTAGCATAATTTAAGAAGCGAGCTTGCTCATTTCCACTTAGCGTGGCTTTCTGCTGCCATGTCCCGGCCATGCGCGCTGTGGGGGATCAATCATGAAATTATTTCTGAGGATGAGAGGGACACGGTCGCAACACGGTAGTAGCCATCCCACTTAGGGAGACTAGATGGTGGTGGTAGTACACGGCAAGCTATGCATGAGCTCATAAGTACAATATGGAAACGACACAGAACGCTGCTTGGCAGCCACTTGCAATTCAACTATTTCAGCATTTTTCTTAATGATACAAGTACAGCTTATTGATACTGATTTACGGGCATTGTTAAATAAAGCCGTTTAACATGGACGAAGTGTTAAACATACTAATTACAGACATCTGGAAGGTTATGGGCCAGACGGTTAAAATATCACCTCTCTTCACTAAAAGCAGATACGCACCTCAGGCAAAAACAATATATTCTTAGATAGAATCAACCTGAAAAATTCAATGCCATGGCCGGGATTTGAACCACGGATCTCCCGGTTTCCGTTTGGTCGCTCTTAACTTTTGAGCTACCAGGGCCAACGTGCCGTCATGACATTAAATTCTCCAATTGACTCGTTCTCCAGTTCTCCAAAATTCTGGATATTTTCAGGTTGACTCTATTTATCCAAAACCTTACCTTATACACGGCTAGTGTGAGGGAAGGATTAATTTTCACCGATTAACCTAATAATAATAATGGTTTAACGATGAAGCCTGGGAATCAAGTACTTAGTAAGTTGCCACAAACGGTGTGTATCCGGAAGACGAGGGACCCTAGCGGTTTACTGGGAAAACATATGAGTCAATTGGAGAATTTAATGACATGAGGACACGTTGGCCATGGTAGCTCAAAGGTTAAGGGTAACCGTCCGGAGACCGGGAGATCCGTGGTTCAAATCCCGACCATGGCATTGAATTTTTCAGGTTGACTCTATGCAAAAACCTTGGTCTGAGTAGCTAGATTGGATGAACGTTTAATTTCCATCAATTAACTTAACACTTTATTCTTCTTTGTAGTGCATTGCTTATTGAAACAAGATCACAAAACATGAAGATAGAAAATAAGATCTGAAGTTTTCCTGGCGACGAATATGCTCAAGTTCTTCTGGGGAGGCAAGCCACTTAATTTACTGAAAACAGTCTTTTGTTCAGTAATGCGAATTTTGATAGTGTTTTGTCTTTGTTTATATTTGCGTTATATCCAGTGATTCATTTGTGGTTATACCATTTAATGAATATCCTGATGATGGGAGAAGTGTACGCTACCAAAACGTCGACTCACTTCCCGAGAATAACTTAAGCATGAAGATAGAAATTATGTATAAAACTAGTCGGTGACAGCTGGAACACGGTAGACTGCCCCTATATGAAACCGTGTTTATAAATGTATTATGTTGACAGCTGCATAAGACTTAATTTTCGTAAAATAAAAGATGAAAACAGCATGAGGGGAAAACAGTACGTATATTGGTCATTTCAATACCACCTGAGATTATCGCACGCTCTCTTGGTCAGAATTGTTTGCGTGTATATACCCAGGTGCACTGCTCAGTGTTCTCTCTCTCGATTATGCAACCCTCCATGCCAGACGTTTACGTTCATACATTTTTGGAGCGTACAAAGTAAGTCGAAGAATATACAGAGTAAAAGAAAGGGTTAGGAAGGTTAAACGTACTTGTAACTCTATATGGGAGATAAATCTAAAAGGAGAACGAAAGGATAGAACTGGATTAATATAATTATCGGAGATCGTGAGATTACAAGAGCAGCAGGGAAACTTGGTTAAGTATTTTGCGGGAATAAATAACTTGTCACACAAACGTAAAGTACAGAAGCAGTAGGGATCCACTCAAAGAAAAGCCTGCTTAACTATATTTTGGATACTTTTAAAACTTTAAGTACCTTTTATGCTCGATTATGCTGAATGTAGTAATTGTGCATCCGGTAATTGCAGGTTAATGGAACTCATTAAAGAGCACGTCTTCAATAAAGTGCAGGTTTCCACCAAAGGATCCGCATGTAACAATTAAAATTTTCGCCTCTACGCACATGTTGCTACCTCGCTCTAACTGCTGAAAGCGTAACAATCGACTACTCTCGTATATTCAATCGAAGAAAAACTAGCATGAGTTCAGGAAAAGTAAAAATGTCGGAAACAAGTGACAGTACGATGCTGGAAACTCCTGCAAATTTAAGCTATTAAGAGCTTGATAATTTATTGCTACAAAAATAAAGACACTTATATTTCTGCGAGACGCAAAAACACAGACTTCGCATTAACGTTACTACAGAAGCGCTTATGTTTATACCGTAAAGTCTGGGTACGTCCAAAGTTAACCAATATAGTTCAATAGTTACAATTACGAGGGATAAGATTCAGTAACAGTTTAATTCTTCAACCTCAAATAATCAGCAGCTCGTTCCAAAGATTTCATTAAGTTTATCAGGTAACTTAATTTCATACCATCCTCACACACTAGGAGAAACACATCTCTTAATTTAATATGTACAGGAGTAGCTGGTAGAAGATACATTGCAGAGCTAAATGAACAGAGCTAAAGACAAAACCGTACTATCCGAACGCTATGTCAAGACATATGGTATAAAACCCCATAAAATATGAAAATGATAAACAAAATAAGTATTGTTTGATACATACATACACACATATATACAAACATACACACATTTTGTCCTTTCTGTAAATGTACATATAGCACCATGCCTTTGTTCTATTTAATATGCTTTTTATGTGTAATGTATGTGTATACACGCAAATGCACTCATACATGCTTATGTTTTATATATACGTATAGCAGAATGCATGCATTCAGTTAAGGCCGCGCCGTGGCTCAATGGTTAGACCGCTTGGATCTCACCAAGGCGACCGCAAAGTGAGATTTGTGGTGGACAACACGGCGCTGGGGCGGGTTTTCTCCGGGATCTCCGGCTTCCCCTGCCGTCTCATTCCACCGGTGCTCCATCTTCAACTCATGTATCATCAGTGTCATCGCCTGCTGTGCCGTATGTAATAAAAGCGGGCGTTAAGCACTACACATTTCATTTTTAATGCATTCAGTTAAGTTTAGTTTCATGCAGTTATTTTCTAATAAGTTTTCTGGGTGTAATGCGTGTCTATATACAAACGCACGTATATATATGTTTATGATTTCTGTATCATATCAGCATGCCTATATTCAGTTCTACTTAGCTTTATTATTTATGTATTTTCATAGATCTTTGTGTGTAATGTATCTATGTATACGGACACACACAGACGTACACATATATGTTTATTTTCTCCATATATAGCATCATGGCTGTAGTCAGTTATGCTTAATTTTATTTATTTATTTATTTTAGTATATCCTTTGTATGCAATGTTTATGGACAGGTAAGAATAGCAAAAATGTGCACATCTTGACATGTTTTATGTTCTCGCGTCTCAACGGGTACCAGTGAACTATATAACGCAATGTAATGTAATCTAAAGACGCATAACAAGCCATTACAAAGAATACTGTTAAAATTATAAAACTATTGAACGGAATATGGCTGTTTGAATATTTACTAGTAATTATTTAAGTTAATTGATGGAAATTAATTATTTTTTCACATTAGCCTATACATGACAAATTCAATGCTAAGAGCCAATGCCATTGCCAATGGGTAAGAGCGACTGGACGGAAACCAGGAGATCCGTAGTTCAAATCCCTGCCATGGCATTGAACTTTTCATGTCGACTCTATCTATTTACTAGTAAGCTTAGTTCATAGACGGTTTACAATAAACAGCTCTTTAAGAAGTGTTTAATTCCCATACCTTATTGCAGACGCTGGGCACAGGTGATGGATGCAGTGAAATAATATATGGGAAATAAATGGCATTTGCAAGTAATAGACTTCGGTCATGACTTAAGGTCCAGTTAAGTACAGAGGTACGTTGTTTGCAAACAAGCGGAGAGGAGAGAGGCACCAATTTCTCGCGCTACTGAGTGAGTGAATGGCCGGCAGTGTTTGGGCAGCGGAAGGTTGCTGTAAAACCTCGTGTGAACCTATTTTCCAAAGTGCAACGAAACAGCAACCGTGTCGATGCCTAGCGAGTAATGACAACTGAGGGAAACCTGTAAAATCTCAGTCTGTCCTGGCAGGGTTTGAGCTATGGACCTCATAATGTGAGCTCCATGCTCAGTTGTTCCATTAAACATATATAACTACAGTCTCATAACGAACTACTAAGTTTGGAATTTTCTATTACGTTTTATATGAGTTGTTTATGTTGCATACAATCTGGAAACACAATGTTGAATAGCAAAGTAGGCTACAAGGTACTGCTAGGGTCTTCAGAATGAAAAAAAAAAAAAAAAAAAAAAAAAAAATGTGGAGGGATTAATGTCCGTTTTACGCCTGCTCATCATTCATCGTAATTCCCTGTAGGATTCCTTATACATTGAAGGCTTAGCTAAGGAAATATGTGAAACATGATACTGCACCTCACTAAAGAGATCAAGGATGCAACACCAATGGAAGAACAAGGTTCCTTAGGAAAAGAGTATGTCACTGCTCACAGAGTCATGGGTGAGTGAAAGGTGCAAAACATGCAAAAACATGCAGTTAAAATACATTTAACAATTTAATTCATATAAAACCTTCATTAAATATTTTCATAGCTATCATACACAATAGTATTGTTAGAAATAATTACTCTATCCATTTCCTACACATCATTATACTGTAGGAAATGCCTGAGTGTGATATCCGTTTTAAATTAATTATATATCTTGCCTTTTGGTTGTTTCAGTTCCATGGGTACCCCATAATTAAATTAAATAGTAATTGATTATTGAAATAATTTTATTCATCGAAACAATAATTAATGTAGAATTATTTCCAGAAATTCACCGTCGTGGTAATAAAGAGAGTGTATACGAAAGTATGTCTTATTCACAGTATAGTAGTTCCAGTATATTTTTCATACTCAAAAATTTTATATTCTTGGTATTGCCTGCTGTTGTGAACAAACAAACTATGGCATCCTGAAATCCGACATCACATCAAAGCTTTTGTGCAAGCGAAACGGTAACAAATTTACACAAAGTGTACTAAATGTTGTAAACGGTGACAGGTGACATTACAGGTTTATGTTTGAAGTTGTTAACATAATCTTCAAATAGGAGCACCATAACATAACAATTGCACTGGTCAAATGTATCTCCTTCAAATTAATTATTTAGCCATAAAATATGCGGACTGATGCAAATCTAACACTACCGATCCACCAACTCTTTTCGCTCCCCTCAATGACTGGCCTGAAACAATTAAAATTATGTGAAAGTTACCTTAAAGCATATATATTAGAGCTTATTTTATTTATATAGTACATAGTCAAAATGAGCTTCCTAAGTTTATTATCTATGTGTAGCCCTACGAAGTTACGGTTGTCAGCTTTTTACATTCTGGTGTTATTAAAATACATCATCAGCTTCTTCATTTACTTGATAGTATTCAAATAAGATGTTTTAACTTTTCTTAGAATTTACTCATAAGTTTATGCTACTTAGATTGATAGCAGTTTTACAGAGTGTGAAATTCCTGTCACCAACTGAATACTAGAATTTTTAGAGCTGATCATTGTAATATCGTCTGAATAGGATATAAGAGTATTGGTAGGTATATTTGGTAAATTATTTACAGGTATAAAATTGGCTCAAGAACATACTCTTGTGTCACTGCAGTTGTTAGTACTTCTTATAGTACATTATATTTTAAGCCTACTTTTATATGTTTGATACCTGTCCAACATTTTCTGTTACATAGAAAAGACTTAATTATGTTCAATATTTTACCTCTGATGCCATCAGTTTCTAGTTTATTAATAAATATATGATATGAAACACAGTCAAATGCCGTCGATAGGTCAATCAATATTTCTGCAGTGCTTAAACCTTTCTCTAGATTTTCCAAAATTATGTGCATAAAATCAGTAGCAGCTGTGGTTGTTTACGGTGTTATTTAAAACCATGCTAATGGCAATTTAACACGTTGTAGCTATTGAGAAAGTCAACCAATATTGCTAATAAAATCTTTTCAAAAGCTTCTCCAATCATAAATTGGCCTACAATTATTGGCATAACTTTTTAAGCTTTTTATGGATAGTTTTAATGATTCCCTATTTTAAACTATGTGGAAATATTTGCTTATTTACGGAGCAGTTTATTAAGTGGCCCAATTTTGACACTTTTTCATTGCTTTAGTTGCTATATCATCCCACCCTGTAGATGTATGTTCTTTAAAACTGCATATTATTTCTTGATATCCTGTATGTTTGTGTTATTCATGAACATTGTATTGACGAATAAATTCTGTATAGATACAAATTTGTGCTTTACTGTCTGGTATATGCTTTTCTTTACTTCTGAGGCCAAGCCGTGGCTGAGTGGTTAGACCCCTTGGCTCTCACCAAGGAGGCCCGGTTTCGTTTCCAGGCGACAGAAAAGTGAGATTTGTGGGGAACAAAACGGAGCTGAGGCGGGATATCTCCGGGATCTCCGGTTTCTCCCGCCAATTCATTCCACCGGTGCTCCATCTTCATCTCATATATTATCAGTGTCACCGCCTTCGCTGCCATATGTAGTAAAAGCGGGCGTTAAACACTACACATTACATTTCATTTTTGTTACTTCTCACAGTTGCAAAATAGTTACTGAATAAACTACTTAATTTGTTTGTATCATCTACAATGTCCTTTCATTAAGCAGTTGAGGTTCTTCAAAACAACTATGAGATATCATATCAATCTGAAATCAAAATGTTGGAATCAGATAAAGTAACAAGTCGAATTAACCAATGAAGCAAACACATCTTCTGGTGAAAGACATTTGCTGTGTAGTTTCTTAACATGATATCTTCATACACTTTAATTTCAATGGAGAGAAGCATTTCTGCAGTAGCTTTAGTGACATTTTATACTGGAGTTTAATGAAATACTTGATACACGGTTATACCCTTTGCTGTAATCATGATTAAGTATTCGAAGAGGATGTAAAAGTAATTATAGAAATATTGCCTAGAAATATGGAACTATGCGGTACGTAGAGTAGGCATAGAATATTCTGGTGAGATATATAATGCTTTAGAGAGCATTATAGTTATGAAAAGCTACACAAGGAAAATATATACTGGGGATTTATGAACAACGAATTGAACAATTATAAACTGTGCTGTTATGAATAATTATCTAGCAACAGGTTCTGAAAGGAAAATATTTACATTTATATTTATTTAGGAAGTACAAATTAAAAGTAACGGGTTTAGATGAAAATGTATTAAGAGTAGAAAACGTCTGAACATTTGCTTATGAAGGTAGTAGTGGGAATGGTGATGATTATATATATATATATATATATATATATATATATATTCATGATATAAAATGAGAACTCCTTATTTTATCAGCAATCCAGGAGGAGCTTCTGCTGATGGATAGATAGAATGGATACATAGGTGATAGATGAGACACATAGCTAGATAGATTAGACAGATAAATAGGCGGAAGAGGAGGATGGATGGATTGATAAACAAATTTTTCCTAATTGCTTTAATCAGTCGTCACGAATTCTATTTCTAAATTTTTTTCGTTTGCATTTATTATTGAGAATACATTTATTAATCTACTAGGCTATTTTCAGTATCAAATAATGCCATTAATGTTGACATAAATCCTTAGTTCACAGTTGAGGATATATTCTTCGGTTTTCTATGTGCACATTCGTTTCAGAGCGTGGACTTCGAAAATACTTCAGGAGCTGGCTAAATAAAATACTTGTAATAGAACAATTGGAGATAATAATCGGTGGTTACTAAAGAGCTGGTTTATGCGGTCTTCGTAACCAGAGGTCGCTACTTCTCAATCAAATAGGTCCTCAGTTGCCTCCTTAGGGACCTGACGAGGGTGAGTGCATCCCAGACCAGGTATCCCCGTCGGAGAAATCTCCACGCCGTTACTTAGGAAGTGTGTTGGTAAGCAGGCATAATCACAGTACATCTGCAAGTATACCATCTTACACAACTCTTTATCCCAGAGTAGATCGCATAATGTTACGTACAAAAATTATCACTATCATTACACATTGTCATATGTAGGTGAATTGTAAATGAAAATTTATAAATTAAACACAAAACTCAATTTTAAGGTTTCAAAAATAAAACGTAGGTATTGACATTCCATAGAAAATAACCAATCAAAAATAAAACACTCTCATATAACGTCGCGTTGAATCAGGCAAATTGTTGTATAACAGTAAAATTAGTTTACAAATTTTCAATAACACTGCTATGAAATCGTGTGGAAGCAACTACGAGGACAGCGAAATTGCTTAAAAATTACCGTACCAGAAAGAAATGGATCTTTGTCCGTCTCTCTGATGTGGGGTAACGTGTCTGCCTCACATTCAAGAGGTCCCGAGCTCGAATCTTGGTCAGCGTGAGTTACCTGGATAAGATTTCTTCTCCAAGGGTTTCTCTTATCGTGAAAGATGACTGCCGTGTTGCTATAAGTTCTATTGACCCTGGGCTCATTTGAGTATCGTTTCACCCATTTCATTGATCGGCCGACATGACCTATCTAGGACGTTAACTTACATTGTGTCCCTTGATGTCTTGAGACAAGCTTTATACTAAAATTTTCGGTATGCCCAATTCATTTGGAAGAATGTTCAAGGAAAAACAAACGCATTTAAAGGGAGGAATATTGCAGAATATACCACAAAGTTCTAACGCAGAGTGTCTGAGCCTTTGAACATATAATTTAAGATCAAAGCCACATTTGCCTACTAATGGAGTTATTATCTCCTCTCTTAGGGATAGGGCCTCTAAGAGTTCTAACGGTAACTAATGTGTAAAACTGTAAATATGTAATTGCAGATGTATCAAATGCTAGCACTAATAGAAACAGGCACAAAGTGAAATAAAATTTACAAAAATATGAAATTTATTTTCTGAAAGTATGAAAAATCTTCAAAATGTTTTAATGTAAAGCTCTTTATGCTTAGCAATTGACCGGTTTACCTGATGGATCGCTCTGGTTTGCCAGTTCGGTAGGTGATTGCTTGGTGGATTATGTACTACCAAGTATTTTCCTGTACCACATTTCACTCTCTTTAAATTCTTTATCATTGTATTTTAGGATTACTAGGCCAGACAACGAGAGTTAATGCACCGAGACAAATTTGTGCTGAAGAAAGGGCTTGGAACGCCTGTTGGGTGCTCTTCTGAAAGGATGACCCTTCCTGGTGAGCTCATTGTGGGGTTGGGTTCTTTCCAGAAGATGACCACTGCGATGGACTAATGCCAGCATCAAGAAAGAAACAGTTTTAAATTGTTAAGAACCCCGCCTTTGCTAAGTGCGTGCCTCCTCAGATTTTGGTCACCCGGGTTCTCCTCTTCTCTCATAGGTCGCAATAATATACAATGAGCTCGCCTGATGTCTAACGGGTACGCCGTTCTAGACTAGTTGAAATTTTCCTCTATTCCCCTTGCACCTGCGACGAAATGTGTAATGCAATTATTTGCACACAGGTTTATCTCGATCAACACGCAGTATATAAACAAATAAGATTTTATAGGAAGAGTTTGTAGAAGCTATATAAAAATAAACCATCGTGTGTAGAAAATGTAGTGTGAGTATAAGCCATCAGAATTTGTGATCCCTATTGCCGTTCTCCCACTGCTGGTAATCATAAAAAGCTATTTGAGTTTATTTGTTGCTCATAACAAAATTGTTATCGTAAACACATCCAGCACCCATTAGATAAAGGCTATATCACAGCTCATAATATAATTCACCATCTGCACATGTCCGCATGTTGCACGTCTTTTTTCATTAGAAAATCTTTTTATTTTCTTTTATTACCTTTATCAACTATTTTGAATTAAAGCGATGGGGAATTCTTGTAACGACCCACTCAAGTAGGGGCATTTTCAAACTCTTTCGCTGATTTCTCTTTTGATGACACTGATAGTTGATTCTACCTAATGCAAACTATGGCGTCAGTATTACAAAGGAGAACTATAATTATAGTTCATCTTAATTAGACTTACATCGCAACTAAGGTGTTCGTAGCAGCAAAGGGAAGCCAAATCTTATCGCGTGACTTAATCCACGTGGGGAAGACACTCCCTGATTGGCTAAGGTTAGATATGAATAGATTTCTACTGGATGAAAGCGGGATAGCAACAAACTCTACTCCAACAAATGCAGGATTCGGTCAAACCGACCCCACTTACATCCAGTAAGAATTTGGTTCATTACTAACTTTGGCCAATCGGAGATGATCTTTGCCACTAGAGTAAGTTACGTGGTAGGAATTGGCCCCACTTTACTGTTGTGAATACCTTAGTTGCGATGTTAATCTGATTATAAAATAGACTACATATACTTGGATGTATAGTTTCTGCTCATAAATATTTAGGCTAAGAAAGGGTACCACGGAAAGATATATCAGTCTTCAGGATATATGGTCTCACGAATGACAAACTAGGAGTAAATGACCTGTAGATGACATATGCCCATTCTACCTGCATTCTGCGCCCTTTAACATTCCGTTTGTGACATGGATCACGTAGACCTTCATTACTGTCCAAACAACAATCGAGTGTTGTTCTTAAATTGTCTAATTGGAAGGCACGCTGTTGATAGTAGCACAAAACCTGACAGAATTTTAGATTTAGGTGCACACCTTGCATCCCAGCGACATGCCATACACTGTGAATGAAAGAAGGCATGCATTTCTCAGATGGTGTCGCTGATTCGTGCATTGCATGTGAATTATATGTCGAGAGCGTACTGTCGTCGTTGATGCTCACAAAGCACTGCAGATTCCAGGTTGACACAGGAATAATATGGCTGGCTGGAAACTTCAAATAGGCTCAATATTCCCTGTACAGAGTTTGAAAATAATGAATATTTTTACTTTCTCTACTACTGAGCTACAATAAAAAATAAACAATAGACTACGAAAGAGGAAAATTCGCACACTGCGACCTCCAAACAGGTATACTGCGTTTAACGCCTTCCAGGAGAAAGGGTTGAAGTGAGAAAAACGCAGGAGGCCACAGAGACGCGCGGAAGTCCCTAAAACTCCTAAGAGTTCATCTGAGCGCCAGGATCCTCTGAGCAGCCACCAACGCTCCGGGTCCAGTGTCGACAAATACCCCCCCCCCCAAGTGAGGATAGCGTCCAGAACAGCTTTTATAATGCACAAGCATCCGCGCCATCTGTCCGGCACATCCATACACTACGAGCCTAAAAGCACACCTGTAAGATGTAGAAATGGAAGGAAATGATGGAAAGCAAATCATGGCATAAAAATAAGCACCTCAAAATTCGCTTAAGTGACAAGAAGAAATCACCAGACCGTCAGAGTGCACAGTGGACAGGCATCGAACCTGCGACCTATCGCACGTTACCGCAGCGCCCCTCTCTCGGTCCTTACTTATAGTAAGGTGGAAGAAATGTTGTATTCCACACAAAAGTTCAATTCTAAGAGTGCATCGGAGTACATGTTCTGAAACATCCTGAACCCCAAAATGGCAATTCAAAGAATATTCTTCTCTCTGTCTCTCTCTTGTCTGTCTCTCTCTCTCTCTCTCTCTCTCTCTCTCTCTCTCTCTCTCTCTCTCTCTCTCTCTCTGTGAGTGTGTGAACAACTTTACTCAAAAACAAAGAGGTGGTTAAATCCAAAATTGTTACATACGTCAGCGTCTTCCAATAATGCAACACAATGCTTTTCAAGAAAATCCCCCATTACAAACTAGTCTTTACATAGAAAATGTTAGGGATTTTTTAAATTTCTCAAAATGACTCTAACATTAGACTAAAAATTACTTTACCTAGATGTAAGATATTTTCCTGACAAATAAACGTGTATGTTTAATTTTATAGGGACTCTGAAGCCATGAACCCGCTGAAGCCCTATTTATTCTGAATGACATTTATATACGTAAATACGTTTATGTAAAATAGTGTTCCTTCTTAAGTTAATCATTTTTGAGACATCCCTTGCTTGATTTGCTTAACCTCACTGTGTCTCCCTATTTCCATTGTACCTAAGGAAACATGTAATAAAGGCATTTCTAAATATTTTTATCTAGATTAAAATGAAGTAGAGAGAAGAATTCACGCGTGTAAGATTAATATATTGAAGAATGGTTATAGAAGCTCGTTGGAATATAAAATGTCATTTTTACTTAACAAAATATTTAATAAGCTATGTATTTACTTACCTAGTAGATGTCATTTAATATTATAGATCCAAATTTAGTGATATGATATTAAAGTTTCAGAAATGAGTTGCACTGATAAGCTCCGAAATACAATTTGAACATTTTTATTGCAGAACGTTTGTTGATTTCAGGCTGTTAAGTCTTCGCAATAGGTTGCTGTTGCTGGGCAGCGACTTTAATCAGATTACGAAGCGTCGCAATTTTTCTTATTTCTTCGTATGCGTGTTTTCATGTGAGAATACCAAGGTGAATTTGTCATTCCTCTGAATACCGTATTTGAATAATTTTGGTATTCGACTTCTTGGTGTATTTCCAAAGCTCTACCCCATACAATCACAAGCGTTTTGAAACTTGCTTAAATAAGAGTAATTTTTTAAAAAAATATATAAAAAATTCTCCAAGCTAATCAGATCATTTTTCTGTATTTTATTTCCTGTTCCTTTTTCTTCATTCTGAACATGCGCATTTATTTTTAATTTAGCATATAACGCCGTCCCCAAACACTTAGCCTTAGTATCATACCCGATTATTTCCTTCCTTTTATTAATTTCGGATCCATTTTATCCTTTTGTTTGTAAATCCATTCTCAAAATCCATCCTCAGTGGTCCTCATCCCGAGGAGTGGGCGATGGGAAGTACGGAATAACCTATCGGGGTGACGCCCGCCTCGGTAGCGTAGATGATAGCGTGTCTGCCTCACGTTCAAGAGGTCCCGAGTTCGAGTCTCGGTCAGGGTGAGTTACCTGGATAAGGATTTTTCCGGGGTTTTCCCTTATCCTTCAAGAAGAATGTAGGGTAATTCAAAGCTCCATGGACCCTGGGCTCATTTGAGCATCATTTCACCCAATTCATTCACCGTTCGATATGACTTAACGTTGGAGGACGTAAATTACAAAAAAGAAAGAAATATCGCAGTGATGTACGTTAGGGACTATTCTCCGTGACATGGGAACAATACACTAAATGTCTTAAATCGATTATCGACTATATAATAGAAAAAAGAGAAATGTTAGAGTGAAAATTTATCAAACGTTTGAGAAATGCCTGAAGGACAAGGAAAATACCTGAACAAACATAAAATTCTGAATGGATATGTTTTCAAGAAGTAATGCACTGATAACGAGTTCAAACTGAGTGCTTTTATGTACCCGAAAAATATTACTTTGATATTTTACATATCTCGCCAAATTATACTGGAGGTGAATTGATGGAAATAAATAACTTCTTCACACTAGCCGTACATAGGCTAAGGTTTTTGATAGAGTCAACATGAAAAATTGAATGCCACGGCCGGGACTCTATCTATCAAAACCCTTAGCCTATGTACGGCTAGTGTGAAGAACTGATTAATTTCCATCAATTAACTAAAATAATAAGAGTTAAATGACGAAGCCTGGGACTCCAGTACTTTCAATAGTAGGTCGCCACAAACGGTGTATCTCGAATGCGAGAGCCCCTAGTGGTCTACCGGGGAAATATACGAGTCGAATAGAGAATTTAATGTCATGACGGCTAGTTGGCCATGGTAGCTCAATGGGTTAGAGTGACTGGATGGAAACCAGGAGATCCGTGGTTCAAATCCCAGCCGTGGTATTGAATTTTTCAGGTTGAATCTGTCTATCTACTAGAGGTGATTTGCAAGCAGTAATAGCATGCACCTTATTGATAACGTGGACATGCAGCAAACTTTCCAAATTAAGTTTGTGATACCAATACGCATACCCACATTTCTAGATGTAATTGAAGCAAAATTTAATTAAACCAACGTAACTAGACAGCATCCTGGTTCTAAGGGCATTCTCATCGATCTTTAGCTCTAATCTTATACGAGTACAACATGGGGTAACTTATGTTTCCAAAAATATATAATAAACATTGCAAATGCATCAGTTAAACTCGTTGATTTTATTCAAAAGTATTAAAGACGTTTTCTTTTGAGAAACACACAAATATAATAAAAATACTTCCATATAAAGAGTAGTTTGTTGTGGGAAAACTTTTCTTGAAAACCCTCTCGTTGCACTCTTGAAAGATGGTGCATTTAAATACAAAGATTGGGATTTATTCATATTTCGCTTTTGAGTTTTGATGAAGTAAAATACACACACAAAGAGTGAAAAAGAGTGGGAAGGAGGTAGGGAGGCAGGGGGAGACAAACAGGAGGATAAACGCTTCCTCCAAGTACAAGTTTTAGATGCCAGGAACCTCAAAGTATGTATTTCGTGTGAAACATCAATATTTTGAATTCAACTTAGAGCTAGATAGGGAATGAAGGGAGCCAAGACTTCAAGTTATTGCCTCGCACATATCCCAGAACAGATAATTAACTACATTTTTGATGGACCTTGACTGCGTCATAAATGCAATATTCGATGAACTCTTGTACATATATGCAAACATGCAAAACAGTGGGGAAGATTTAGGGATACTCATGCAGCTTTAACTGAGTTGTGAATGAAGCTGATTTAGCTGACGCACGAAACCACCTCTACATGATCGTCTGAATGTGATGAAAAAATGAACAAAAAATGAACAAAAGCCAAATTTGTTACACGTACAGAAAACTTCGAATAAGAGGCTATACCATATTCGACTCGATGAAAGAGGTCATGCGGGGTAAGAAGTTTACCACTATTGACGAACTTCATGCAGTTGTCCAACAGTGAGGCCGGGATAGTCTCAAAGAATGGTTTGCTATGCAAATACGGAAGATGCCAGAGTGACGGAACAGTGCATAGACATTGGCGGGGAATACCTGTAATGTTAGCTGACTGCGTTTATTCAATAAAAAGTTCCTGTAAACAAAAAAAGTTTTAGTGCCAAACAGTTTTGAATGCTCCTAGTAGAATACGAGAGGAAGAAGGGTATAAAAAGGGGCAACAGCAGTGGACAAACACAACAAAAGGTGAAATAACAAGAAGTTTCTTCCCACGGGTACAGATCAGAGTGAACATCAACATTCCAGTAACACCAAACTTCACAACAATATTACGTTGACATGGAAAACTAAGGGTATATTACTACCGGTTCAGAATATTGGACAGTCCAACCTGCACTTGCAGTAATGGAGTTCAGACGGTTTATCACATTCTATGGGAATGTTCCAAGTTAGACCAGCAGCGCAGTGACTTCAGAGTGGAAACAAGAAGCGGAAATAAGTGGCCTGTAAGCCACAGTGATCTACTAAAGGAACACTTGAATCCATTGGTTAGATTTGCAAATAAAATGGAATTGAAAAATTACAGTTAATATAGGAACATAACTTGTAATCAAAGAGTTATATAATCCATGTAATATTGCTTAACTAATGGGGCATGGTGCAATACAGCTAATAAAACACATCAAAAGGCAGAGTAGAACTTCATATTACGGTGTCAAACAGTAGATGTGCTAGGTGAGACATAAACAATCTGTTTTATGAACTGAATTTTACATTTCTGCAAGGATAATCAGGCAAATTTCAAGGTTTACCTGTGAAGTAAAAAGCCAACAGACAGTACGACCTACCGGTAACATTTTAGGTAGCGGCCGCTGCAGTGTTAATGTGCTAAGATGTGTTCTTATGGCGATAAAATAAGCGTATGTTTTGAAAGATATTCTCACTAATAGTTCTGATATTGGAAAAATCATTAATATATAACTGGAAATAACACACAGCAACACAGAAATATAATTATTTGTCAAAGAAAATTTTCCATAGTCAGAAAGTCACAATTTTTAAACTGCGTTGTGGTAAAATACCTTTCTTCTTGTGGTATAATTTTTATGTTGGTCGCTAACTCTCTAAGACAAAATTCATGACCAGTTTTCTTGCGTATACTTTTCATACTACTTCACGTATTCGATGCTATTTTCTCCCATACATTAATGGAAACAAAGATGTAATCATTTGCCACGATGCATGGATAATGTATGTAAGAAAGTGGTAGTTTCAAATTTTGATATAGGTATGCATTTACTTAAAAATAACTTCTGTAATCGCACCTTATTAATTAATCATTTTTATAATTTGCAGAGTAAAATAAAAAGAATATCTATCAGTATATGAAAACTGACATAAACTATATTTTTACAGAGTTAATTATTTTTAAAAATAATGTTTGTAACTCAATGTATTGATAGGAAACATCTTTATTTTTATTAGTAAATTATTTATCTTGTATAAATAACTGCACTTCGTTCCTCGTTAAAGAGTTAATCTGTTTTAATTGTATCTAAAGGTGCTAGAAATTTTTTAAGATACTCTATTTGCACTCAGTGGTTTAAAATATATTTGCAGTTAAACTGGAATTCCTGGTAAAGTGTTCGTATTGAGGCTTTGCATTTATACTTTTATCCGAATATGATGGATCTTTTGGAGGAAATTTTCCCCAGAGAGCTGAACAGCAGTTCAGTAGGACAAAGTTCACGGTATTAAGCTATAAAATTGCCATACTTTTAACTTACATCATAAAAACATCTCGACTGGTCATTAAAATTGGATTTTATTGTCCATCTATGTTTGTACGTTACTGCCGGCATGCTGTAAAGCATTAAACAAAGAACTGGGGAGGTGAAATGGAGGCTACATTAGAACTTATTCTTTTTATTGGTATTCCTTGGAGCTTAAAACTCCCGAAGAGGGCTAAAATATTGAGCATCATGTTTACTTTTATGCTTAGTGTCTTTTAAAAATGTAAGCCCTTCGCATTTATTTTGTGCGTTCACCAGGGGAGACAAATTAGTAATGGGCTCAAGATGACGGTAAACTTCAGCAGTCGACGTTCTCCTTGAAGTAAAATTCAGTAACACGCAAGAATAACTTCCCTTATGGGAAATGTTTAAGCATTTGAAAACAACATTCAATAACAAGGAATATGTCTGTTGTGTTTAAATCCCAAAAAATATTGGACATAAATGGTGTGCTTAACGACATTTGCATTTTTATATAGAAATATTTTGTTCTCTCTTACGCCTTATCAGTTACAAAACACATTTACAGGCTATTTTCACAAACTGCAAGGTCTACATTTTAGTTTTCACAAAATATATTAAAATATATCTCAATAAAAATATTAGAGCCATTTTTGATAAAATAAAGGAGGGAACAGTGGACTTAAGGTCGCAACTTTAGTCTATCTTGCGCAAAATTAATGATACATAAGCAACTTTTAGTAATATTAATTAGCGAATATCTTACGTAAACAACCAATACATATTCTCTTTTTTATAAATGTATTATCAATCGATCAGCAAGTATGCTTTACAGAAACTTGTTACACAGAAATATAGGAACGGGACACATAACAATGGAGGTGGCTGAATGGCTCCTCTAAATATGGTAGGATAACTGTAACACAAATTGAGAACTTTAAGTCTGATGGTATAGAATGGGCGAAGAAAGATAGCTGGTTTTAATAAGAAGATATAATCCTCTTGGAAGAAGAGATGTAGGACGCTGATAGAATGCGAAGACGGAACAGGCAGAAATGCCTAATACCTAAAGTGAAGAAGAAGAGGTCTGATTGTGGTAATTACACGTCTAGGTCGTCTGTGCTGGAGACGTCACTCAGGTGATCTTGTGGCAGTCAGTGCTTGAGGTACGTTGGTTGGCGAGTGCGAGCGCCGAGATTGTAGAACCCTGGAGATGGTCAAAGAAAGGACGTGCCAACCGTCGGATGTACTGGTGAACGGGTAGAAGACCAAACTCGTGATGAAGTTGTTGGTTTCTAACGAAACATGGAGCAGTTATAGTTGTACGAAGTACCCTATTTTGTAGTATCTGCAGTCGGTGCTGGTGCTACCCTAGACTGGAGCTGGTAAAATGGGGACGGACTAGAGATGTGTAAAGAAGCAGAGAGGATTCATAACCAACTGAGGTAACCTGTTGAGTAAAGAGTACAGTTTTAATAGCCGGGCAAACGCAAGTGTAACAGACCGACAGGTGTAGGCGTTCCAAGTAAATCGAGTGTCCAATAGCACCCCAAGGTATTTCACTGACACATTGATTGGTAACCATGAGAGCTGTTTCCCCCGCAGCTGTAGTGTAGAAGGATCCTTATAAGGACATAAAGAGAAGATCTTAACCTCTGTCATGTTAGTGTTGAGGGAAATGCGCCAGTGAGAGAACCAATGAGCTTGTCGATTCAGGGCAGTTTGCAGTTCGTGAATGGTATGACGGATATTGGAGTGAGAATAAAAGAGAGCAGTATCATCAGCATATAAAGCCGTAAAAATTGGAGCTATATCAAGAAGATCACGAGTGTATATATTAAGGAGTGGTACAAGTACTCAACCTTGAGGTACACCTGCTAAAATGGGTCTTAGGCTGGATGTGAAACCAGCAATGCGTACCACAAAAGTTCTATTAGCGAGAAAACTTTTAGTTATTTGTGTATCAAATTGAATATTAATTTATGCAGCTTTAATTGGAAAATGTAAGCAATTTAAGACCACGATTGTACATATTTAAATAACTGAAGGAGAGATTATTTTATTTGACCATTTTCTAATGATATGCAAAACAACTGTCTAAGCCAGGATTTAAGAAGCTGAAAGTTGATATCCCAGCATTATACAAATAAGTATCACTCAGTGTGTTACTGCGGATTTCTTTTGTAAGGTAATAAAGCGTAAGAATGCACTGTGTCATAGTAAACTAATTCACTATACCAGAAAGAAAGAGATAGATCGATTGAGACGAAGAAAGCCGGGGAATACCATCTCCATGTTAAACGTTTTATAAAACGGCTACATCTGAACCATCTTAAATCGCGTTTAAACCAGAAAGCTATGTTTTTGGAGCCGGAAAGACAAGCCATCAAGAATAGGGTAGATGGAAAAATGTGGAACATAAATGTGAAAAATTGACGCAACCCCTCAAACAGGTCCAATGGAGATGCTGGAGACATGATCTTTTCGCTGACCAAATTTGCGGAGTCTAGAACCGAGGTATAATGCGACCGTCGAAGTTTATAGCAGTGCAATTTGGTAAAGAAACATGAATTATTCGCCAATTCAAGATAGTACACGCGAGTGCGTTCATGTAAGGCAAGAATGCATACAGAAACTGCATAAAGAAACACATTCATTTTTAGCTGCAGGCATCATTCTAGGGGGTAAATAAGTTTTTATTAATTAGTGTGTAAGTGCCGACGAACTATATGACATATAATAAATAAGAAACCTAGTGGACTGTATAATTCTTGTCCTAGGTCTGTTCCTCGACCTGAGATCCACGTCTTCTTTCTTACCGAAAAAGATTAGACGGTGTGGCGTCAGCTACACAACTGCGGTACTGTCACAAACTTGCTCTATAAATACCCAAGGTATTTCTTGCACAAATTAGCAACCTAAGAGCGTTCCGTTAAAGTATCCTTGATCCTCTTTTCGATTTCTATATGTTTCTTTAGGATCATTATAGATTGAGACAGATTATTTATGCTATTTGTCATGCGAATATCCTGAACCTGAAGGATTTTAATCAAAGTTGTTAAGAGCCATTTTCGAGAAAAATAAAGAATAATAAACTAATGGGTTGAGGAGGGGTGATTTTATGCAAATTTTAGGTCACATCCCTGGAATATAGTGAATTTGTACACAAAGTGTGGTATTTATCCCAGAATTATTTGTGCAGTTATGCTTTACACGTAAAGTTGCATGGGAGGATTACATAACCTGAACGGTAACGAAAAGTTAAAGGAGAGCTTCAGTAAATATGAGGGGCTTCATGCTATAGAAAAAAAAAAAGAGTTGGAAATGCCCTTGCGTAGAAAGTGCACAAAATAAGCAATCACTTAAGTTCACCATGAGTTCATTTATATTTGAGTGCTTCAAAAATGGATATGCTTAAGTAAGGCTCTTGGATTAAAAGTGCTTTAGAATTGCACAGTTCATAACTGGTAACGCAATCAAAACTCATTAAATGTACTGAAATTTAGGGCTCAGCAGCGTTTCGTCGTTGTCAGTAAGCTGAATAAGTTTATAAATTCAATACATTAAGTTTTTCAAGTTATCTCTTGAAAATGTACATGCACACTGTCCAAAATGACGGGTTCAAGATTTAGCTTCACGAAAAAAATACGCTTTAGTAAACAATCCTTGATTACGTACGTAATCATGTAATTCTAAGTAAAGCATCAAATGTGAACACCAGAAACAATCTCATAAACGTAGTTACTGTCTTGTCTGGAATATTAGTAAAGTGCGTGACCAAATATTACTGAGGGTAGGGATTTTCCTCCCCTTCTTCCCCAGAGTCTGGAAGTATGAATGAGAGTGCGAAAGTGTGCGTGATCTAATGATTAAAATACAAAGTACCAGCAACCCAACGTATACGGTTAACATAATCGCGAATAGAAGATATATTTCAACAGGAGAACGACCGCCGATATGACCATTGAGTTACAGGCGGAGTATAACTGGAACATTAAAAAAATTATTAATGCCTAGAAAGTGAGTGTATTGCGTGCCAGAATTATCCATAATTGATAATGTTCAGGTGTTGTATTTTACTCAGAAAGGTAAAGAGTGTCACAGCGTACAGTTTCTAGAGATGAGTCTCCAAAGTGATCAATATAGCAGCAATATTCCCTTAAGTTTTTGAGGCCCTGTTGCTCCTGCAAGACACAACAGAATCAGCTTGCACCAAAACTGGTACACTTCTGTAAGAGACCTCCAGCTTTCGATGATATTTATGTTTACTACCCTATTATTTGAGGCTTGGCTTTAATATACAGATCATATACATATATTTTTACTTTGTGGGTTCGTAGAACTAAAATTCCAATTTGCCGAAATTCTAAATGTTATTTATTTGCGTAAAAAACACTTCGTAGCAGCAGAATAACATCACAATCTACAACACCAAGGTCGATGACAATAACAAACAGCTTACTCAACTTCTATTGTTTACAACACTCTTGTTACTGTCTTTAAAACTGTTTACTACTCCTCCTCTTGGCGAGTCGTCGCTCCCTTAAATACCTCACTTTAATTTCGAGAGATCTCTGGACCAAACAGGAATCGAATGTTCTATCACCTTCCAGAAGCGTAACCCTATCTGTGCCGGCAGGTCTTTTATCTCGCGCTATCATTATTTGTTCCGGCATACTCGTTATCTCCCGGCTCTTTGTGTACACAAGCCGCGCTATCGCGATCGGGTTCGCGACACTATATTAAAACAGATAAAAATAAAATACACATTTAATCTATTTATCCATTAATATTGACGATCGCCAATCACCATTTATCTCACGTGGGTCCACCACGTTCTTTACAGCGAGCATATAAATATAGATAACTTTTGAAATTAAAATCTGACTGTACAAAGTGGCAAAGAGTGAAGATCAGAGCAATGAACAACAATGAATATATATATATATATATATATATATATATATATATATAAATGAGCTTTTCTGAATCACATTTTAACACTGATTGAAAAACTGAATTCCGTTTTCGTGTACCACGTCAGAATTTTTGTTTTGAATGTTTTCCGTAAGGTACGTACTGTAGTGATATTAACGTGTGCTTATCATTTGTTAAAACGGCTTAGCAGCTTATAATTTCAACTTTATTACTTAAAATGTGAAATAGTATATGTATTATTACTAGAGGCCGGAGGTGTGTGCCCTATTATTGCTTGCACATGTAAACAACTGCAGGTTAGTACACCTGAACACGACAATCGGTTCACTTTGAGAGGAAATAAAACAGTCGCGTTATACTAACCTTGACCTTGTGTCATTCATACTTTGTGTCCAGCTAACTTGTATCGATGCGAGCGCACATCTCTCCGGCCTTTGCTTATTACGTTTATATTATATATATTTATTTTTAAAATCTACTAACTCCCTAGGGCACGTACAAAAGTGTATGTTCCCCTTAAAATTAATAATTCCAAAGAGTGGAGGTTCCTTATAGATTCTTCTAAAGGTGTTTTGCTTCATAATGGAAACATTTGCCATCAATTCCTGTAGCCCTCTCTTTTGTTTTAAAGGAGACATATGAAAATGTTAAGTTCTTGTTACAACTACAGTATGAAAACCA
Organism: Mantis religiosa; assembly: GCA_030765055.1. Lineage (NCBI taxonomy): Eukaryota > Metazoa > Arthropoda > Insecta > Mantodea > Mantidae > Mantis > Mantis religiosa. Next base: position 188,638,010 of record CM060948.1, on the reverse strand, counting down.
TCCATGACTAGTGTGTGGAGATTTCAAGATTATTGGGCTATTACTTGGTCAGCAGGTTGGTTTCACAAAACATCCTTGTTTCTTATGAGAACGGGATAGCAGGGAAAGGGAACAGTGGCCACCTAATTTAGCAAAAGAGTGAAAGAGTTATAAAAGGCGAACCTCTTATAGATCCCTCGTAAGTAGTGTTGCCACCTCTCCATGTGAATTAGGTTTAATGAAACCATTTTTGAAAGTTCTAGATAAAGGCAGTGAGTGTTAGATGTTACATTTCTTTCATTGCCCTATGAAAAAATTAAAGCTGGTTGTCTTTAATTTTCGTGGAAATAAAAAATACTCAAATTATGTTAACATAGTGAAAGTGGTGTTACAAAGTTTCAAACAGTAGGTTGGAACACGAGTGCCCAAGTACATTTTCTTCATTCCCATCTAAATTATTTTGCTGATAATGTAGAAGATTTTAGAGATGAACAGGGTGAAACATTTCACCAGGATGTAAAACAAAATATGGAAATAAGATATCAGTTGAAGTGGAGTATTCTCATGATGGCGAACTAGGTTGAATTGCTCTAACAACAAGCGGGAACTGCTGTAAACAAAATGCGAGAAGGTCAAAGAGGATAAAACTTCAAGTGCAATATTCAGGTAAGGTTATGAATGTGCTTTTAATTATTATTAATTAATGATATAGTGGCAATAACAAATTACAATAATGGCCTAATTTTTCATAAAAAGCTCTTATTGAAAGTAATTTTCATTTCTATTCTGTTATTTATAATAGTTTGAAAACCTGACGTGATGGGAGAAAAGGGTGACTATTTTCGAACTCAGCACAAAAAATCCGGTTAGGATTATCTTTCAGATTAAAAATAATAAGTTTTGAAATGCAGAACAGTGTACTAGTAGTTTCTATGCCATGTTCTACGGTGCAGTAGATAGGGTTTGTTCCAAGTTGTTCTTTCAAATTTATGGCGGTAGCGTTTTGAGTAGATTGAGATTTGTGGAAATGTTTCTATAAGCATATTTTATGGGAAATTTATCATGCTATAAAGAAATGTATTTAAATGGTCATAAAATTATATTACACTAATAAATATTTTGTTCGCTGTGTGTCGTTTCATAGCATATTAATCTGAAATAATAAGCTGCTTCTGCAGTTGTACATGAAAACAAAAGAGACAAAGTATAAATCGTTTGTAAAGGGGAAAAGGAATTATATACACACAGGATATTTATTGTTCAGAATTTATGTATTAATTTAGCCACAAAATAGCACATTAAACTAATAAATTACTTCCGATAAGTTTAATTTTTAACTTTAATTTTGTAGCACCTATTTCCATATGAGGCACATTTCACGAGTAGCTAAGTTTTGACTCAGTCCCAAAGAGCAACACTTCTTGGGATCTGCAACATCCCTCCTAAAGTTAAGACAACAGTTTTATAGCAAGAATAATAGTAATAATGGGATTAAAGACATGAATGGTGGTCGTAATTTACTGAGCCTAACGTCCATCAATTTTACTCCATAAAAACAGTAAAACGTTCAAGAGAGCCTTTTATTTCACCCTTCCCTCCAACAAATGACATGAATATTTCGCATCATTCACGGTGATATAATTTCTGCCTTAATTGCATCACAAGACTCGAAAGCTATCAGCATCATCCATAAGAACTGCACAAAATAGGGGTCAGTTATCCATCTCCATAAAACAAAATTTAATTTCACTGTTACGTTTTTATATACTCTGGAGCTTTTGTTTTGGAAACTGCGTATGACAGATGATCGATTCAAATTAACTGATTGGGAACTGTTTGTTATTTGGGATTATTGAATGGAAACTGATGTGCCACAGTTTGGACAGTTTACGAAGTGTCCCGCTACGTTGCATTTGTAAAGCTTAACTGCGGTTTCTAGAAGCACTGCGCTAAATTGCTAAATGAAAATTCTCTCTCTTCACTGTCAACTTCAAAATAAACAGTTGGACAGATAAACAAATAAAATAGTAACTATTAAATCTAAAGTTAATGAGTTTTGTCTGTTTACCTGCTGCTGGACGAATTTATCAGTGGATAGTATGATTAAGCTACAGTGAACTGAAAAGCTATTTGTGCGGTAATTTCAGAAGTTTAAATCGTATTCCAGTAAGATGAAAACTACTATTGGGTCTTGTTTTGGTGCTATAGCGAGTTTGAAAATGAACTCAGACGAGATAAATGTAACTGGATTCACTAAGGAGAACAAAGGTGGAAAGAGTAGTTCTATGTCTTTTATAGCTTGAGAAAAAGGAGTTTAGCTTAATACGAAGCAAAGCTGCCAGAATGATGAGCTGCTATAATCAAGAGAAAAGGAAACTATTCAGTTATCAAAGTACTTGAGCGACATGGCTTCGTGGTAATATGCAGACGTGCATTTGGGATGTCCGAGTTCTATTCCTATCGTTCGCTCACTCTGACCTTTGGTTTCTCGTAGTTCGTCCTGGTCGACAGGCGAATGTAGCGGTGGTTTCTGATCTGCCACGGTTTCCTTTCCCGCAGTTCACGTTGAAACCAGAGTCCTATTTGATCTTTTTATCCCTTCTCTTGGCAGCTGCAGCAGTGCGTCAGGGACTTTCGCGGGTCCTCTGCCTATTGCCTGTAGCCTCCTGCGTTCCTTTCCCCTGGGGTTGACAGCTACGGTATACCTGTGCGAAGTGTCCCGCTACGTTGTATAATCTATAGCACTTTACTGAGGATATATATTGCGGCCAGAGTATTGTTTTACGAATCCAATTAATTTTAAACTTCATTTAACTTTTATATAAAATTGAGAACGCATTTTAATTGACGTAGTCAATATTTAAACTTTTCATAATAACGTGGCTGGAAAAAAGTTTTTGTTGTTAATTATACATAAGTAATGCATGCTGGATGATTAGCATGCGGAATAATTTCTGCCAAATGGGAAAAGCTTTGTTTGTTAATGAACTATCCTAGGGCACCAACTTGCACTGAAAAATATGTATATTCCGAAATTCTTTGAAGAATGTAGGGAATATTTTCACAAAACGCACATTCTTTGTAAGGAAAACCATTCGGTCACTTCTAATTTTCCTACGTACAATATCTAGTAAAAATCTTACTATACAAATCTATAGCACTTATAGTAAAGTGTGTATGTTTCAGACAATAATTTGTAGAGTGAAGCATCTTGAATTATTCCTTCTCGAGCGGGAAGTCGTTCATGCTTTATCCCTTAACCATACAGGAAAAACAGAATTTCAAAGATATCGATAGGGACCAGCTCTATAAAAAATTGAGTATCACAAAAAGGCTACTGTATGTATATATTCCCCATTGTACCTAAAATTAGCAATAAGATACAGGAATAAGCTTTGGATAAATAATTATACAAGAGAGAGAGAGAGAGAGAGAGAGAGAGAGAGAGAGAGAGAGAGAGAGAGAGAGAGAGAGAGAGAGAGAGAGAGAGAGAGAGAGAGAGAGTCATGAGACTGTATACATCAGATTTTCAAATAATTACTTTCTCCACTACATAGTAAGTAGGGGAAATATACTATTCCACTAAAAATTCAATGGAAATACAGTTTTAGAACCCTTGAAATAACAAGGCAATGTTTAGAAATCGGGTACCTCAGATTTCCTTTTAATGTAACATGCTTCCAAAATTGTGATTTTCTCAAAATTATCTCTTAGAATTTTGTATGTTTTAAAATTTCTTCATAGCAAAGGTAATGTACGTATCTCCTGAATTTTGTGATAATTCCTCAGACGTTCTCTCCATTCTGAATGACTTTTGCATAAGTAGTAAACTGTAAGATATAGACAAAATTTTACCAGAGAAAAAAATATATCTTGTTAAAATATACAGTTTATTTAAATTCATTTATTTGTAGAATGAACCACCTTCGGGATGCTCCTTGTTATTTATTTGAATTTTCCGGTATTTATACTTTCTTCAAATCGGCTGTCTCGTGGCCACAGAAACACAACTGTATTTCAAAGGCATCACATGATGACCTGCTGTTAAAATATCCGATTATCACTTGGCCTACTTAATCCCCATATTCCCCTTACACCCACAATAAAATTAGCAATAAGATAACTTCTGCAAATGTTTATCTCGATTAACGAGACGGAGATTGATAAATAAATGTTGTTAGTTTGTGCAAGAATAGAGAAAGTCAAGCGAGTGTAACACATCAGGTTTTTCCCTGTTTTCTCCAAACGATCTATTAGTTATTTGAATAAAATGAATGACGTAAGCACTTGCATGAAATTAGTTTTATATTTACGATTTTCCTTCATTAAACCTTGAGGTCTCTTCTATTATTATTATTATTATTATTATTATTATTATTATTATTATTATTATTATTATTATTATTATTATTATTATTATTATTATTATTATTATTATTATTATTATTATTATTATTATTATTATTATTATTATTATTATTATTATTATTATTATTATTATTATTATTATTATTATTATTATTATTATTATTATTATTATTATTATTATTATTATTATTATTATTATTATTATTATTATTATTATTATTATTATTATTATTATTATTATTATTATTATTATTATTATTATTATTATTATTATTATTATTATTATTATTATTATTATTATTATTATTATTATTATTATTATTATTATTATTATTATTATTATTATTATTATTATTATTATTATTATTATTATTATTATTATTATTATTATTATTATTATTATTATTATTATTATTATTATTATTATTATTATTATTATTATTATTATTATTATTATTATTATTATTATTATTATTATTATTATTATTATTATTATTATTATTATTATTATTATTATTATTATTATTATTATTATTATTATTATTATTATTATTATTATTATTATTATTATTATTAAATTTTATATAACTGTGAAAAACATGATGTAGATAAAAGCTAATTGGACCGAGTGGGATGGCTCAAGCGGTAGCATTTATGGTCCGCATTCTATAGGTCATGGATTTGATTATCGTTTTTCCCCGGGTCACTACGCGAACTTTGGGAAGGATAATTACATTCTCCGAATTTTCGGTCCCCCCATTTCACCTTTCTTCTCATTTAACTTCTCCGTTTATGCTGGTTAGCTATTTCAGATTTCTAAGTGTCGGCGGAGATCTCGGCATTGATGGATGCAATTTTCTCTCTCTGAACTTCCGTCTTTCGGATCAGGGGAGATCTTTGAGTCCCGGGTCGCCTAGGGGACGTGTGGTATGGGGAGCCACCACCGGGGAGTTTCAATTTGTAACTGTAGGGAAACTTGTCCTCCGCCGTGCCTCCTCAGGTCTGACCGACTTTAACATCCTGTCATCACACACTTTCCTCCCGGGATCCTTCCTTCAGAGGCAGGAGGACAAAAGAGCTGTTATTGGTTGAGGTGCTAAGTTCCCCTTTTGAAAGATGCGATAAAGTCATAATCCTAACTGGACTAGAATGCTTTTAGACATTCACATATAGGCGCGTTGTTCATAACGCTGTTTGTTTAACACGGATTGTGACATACCGAATCTTTAATTCATTTAAGGAAGTACGAAAGTCCTTGGAAGCGCACATTTGTATTGTGAAATATCTGTGCTATTTATCTGTGCTCTCCATACATGCCAATACAGAGTACGAATGCGACCTTGCATTCACGGGTAGGAACGTCTAAAAGTTGTGTTTGAATACGAATATGTTAGAAATGTACACGTTTTTGCCTCTGCTGACTTCAAATGCGTGAAAGCTAAACGTACATATAAACAAGTAACAATACAATGTAAAGTTAGATACTAGATTTAAACATACATTTTTCTCTTCGATATGTGCATTATTCTGTTGAGCAGCGAGAGATTTGGAATGGTTTATAATGCAGCTGTAGTTAATAGACATTTATTCTGTTAATTTGTTTATTTATGGATGAACAGCTGTTAATGGGTGTAATAAGTTAACGTGTGTGGGGGGGGGGCAATCATTTCTTACTTTAGTTTTCATTTTATGTTTGAGGATAAAGAAGAGGTTTCCGTGAAATGAGAATTATAAAATTTGATTGTAAAATTCCTTGATTAACTACTAAAATTTACACCAACTGCTGTCAAAAAACCAGAGAGTACAACAAACAAAATAATATAATGTAACAATGAATATTTACTAATGTAAATGAACAAATATGAGACTAATGCTGATGTGTTATTTTATCAATATCTATACCTAGAGCAATTTTCATTTTTTTAAATTCTATTGTAAACTACCTCCAGTTCTGCATGTATTTCTAATCGAAGACCACCAGGTATTTGATTAGAAAACACACACACACACACACACACACACACACACACACACACACACACACACACACACACACAAACACACACACACACACACAAACACACACACACGCACCTGGGTCACCATTAGATAGAGGTAGATTGGATAACGGAGGAGACATCCAACACCTCAAATTGAATCTTTGATACATATAGCACCGGAAGGAATGGATAAGATGAAAGAACCAGGAGACACATGGGATGCAGGAACGGACTACGTAAGTGGCAGAGACGCGATGAATTCCTTATCAGTTACTGGGTTGACCACCCAGCTGAGAGGGGTTCGGCGGCAAACCGCCCAAATGGCGGAGGGTGGCTAACAGGCTAAATTCCAAACCGCAAGTCTCTGCACCATCTACCCACCATCGATCAACGCAGTTTCGGAGTCGTTCTGTAACATGAGAGCTAGACGAATAGGGAGGAAATTGGAGAGATGAGAGCCGTGATAGAAGACAGACCATTCCAGCATTCACCTTGTCGACTAGGGAAAACCCACGAAAAACTCCACGTTTAGAGTCGGTGGCCACCGGAGTTCAAACCCGAGATCTGCCGAAAATCGCACGTTTCCGTGGTGCCATCTGACTTGGTGAAGTCACCATTGCTGAAGAAAGGACAGCGCTTTGTGAGATGCTCTTTTACGAGCCAAAATTACAAAATTCTGGAATCGATGCTCACAGTTCATAGAAAATATTAACGTCCGTAGCGTAAGTATTTGCCGGTTCTGAAGGTTTACAGTCGTACATGATAATATGAGGATGACAACAGACTGTTAAAGGTCTTACTTTCCGAGATATTTTTCCAATAAAAGGCGAAAAAGGAAAGAATAGTCTGCATAGGAGAAGTCATCAGTTCACGCAAAGGTAGGTACCAGGCGAGATGTAATTTTTCTCTCTTGAGATGAAGCGAGAAGTTTCAATATCGCTTCTGGAGACAGTGAAAAGGCTTTTTTGCAAGAATACGACAGCTGACAGAAAAAGGTCATATGAAGGGATTCTATGGAAATTCAGAACAATTAATTTTATTTTGTATGAACTTTACCTCCTGCTATTGACTTAATGATTAACGAAACTTAGTTTCATTATTTCCATACTTTCTGAATCAACATATCAATACTTTTTTCGGGTTTGAATAAATATTTGAGGAACAATTATATAAGTTTAATAGGAGCAAAGGGAATTGGAATATTTCAGTTTCTAACAAGTGCTGCAAATAAAATATGCAGGTTTAAGCTCAAGTTCATAAAATATAACTTCATGCAGTGATACGTATCGAAAATATTTTTCGGAAATGGTATTGAGTATAAGGGTTAAGAGACAGCAGTAATTTATTCTCCTAAAATAATCAAATATTTTGTTATGGGTGTGTTAAAAAGGGAGAAAGAGATAGAGACAGACAGACAGACAGACAAACAGAACAGGTGTGACGGAGTTAAACTTTCAACTGTTCATAAATGGCGTGCACCCAAATAGCCTATTCTGACAAAAGCATATCACGGGAAGTGTTTCGAAAAAGTTAATGTGAAATGAGGTATTTATATAACTTCTGCTGGAAGCCCTTTTTATGGCTTACTTTCATGGTTAATACGGTTCAATAACAATGAAAGGAGTTTCATTGCTGTTTAATGAAAATTCGAAACATACCTACATTATAATCGTCTTAATAATGTACACAACATTAGGTATTTTAATTAAAATTATGGATACATACAAAAGTGAAAGAAAACAATCTGTTAAGATTGTGTTAGATCTGTAATATCCTGCAGTTCTTCGTCTACAGTTTCTAGGTCATATCTGACTTAAATATGAAACTTGGAAATTTATCCAATTTTTTCTTTATGACCTATCTATATTGTTCAAAAACCCCAAACTTTTTCGCAAATACATACTGTATTACAGGTACACGACTTTATATAAATATCCTAAATTTATCCACAGCTATTCCAAATATTATCCTCACTAAACCATATTTTCTACATATTTCTGTTAAACATAATAAGAACTCACCAAGGTACAGTTAACGCCAATGATAATCTCAGTTTTTTCTTCAGGCTTTTGTATAAAAGTTCAGTTTTTAAACTACGGTGTTTAGCTTAAAAACAAAGAATACTGGATGCATTATATTCATCAGCATTAATTTTGTATTTATTTTGGTGAGCTCTGAAACCTGGCAATTACATTTTTCAAAATCTGTACGTGTCAGGATATTTTAATTGCATGAGGAGCAACAGAAATATCGCGGCGTGATAGAGAACGGGAAAGCATCGTTATGGACAGCTGAATATACTTAGTTTAAGTCACGGTCTTTGCATTAAATTTTGCAAGTCTAATCCAAATTCAAGTTTTTCATCCTAAATCTAAATTGTAAACTTCTTACTTGAAAGTGCTTACGGATGGACGGGCGAACAAAGCGAACGCCCCTAGGAGACAATTTTCTGTCTGCCATTATTTCTGTGGTATACACCGAAAAAGTACTGAAAACACCTTCAGAGACATGATTAAGCCTCACCCATCTTATATTCTCAAGGGATTTGCCCCGCGAAAATAAAGCTCAGTTTTGTTTTGTAAATTAGTTTACTAGCTGTTGTCTGCATGCAATTCTCGTCGTTCTGAAGAGAATTCAAGACGTCTGTTAAATATACGGCGCTGAAAGGAAATACGGTCATTCTGTTTGTACCAAAATGTGAAGGCATTATTCCTCGGAAATATTTTTGTGCTCTTCCTACTTCTACAAACCTCGACAATAGAGCTGAATATAGTAAAACTAATTTAATATTTTACAGTCCCTTGGAGATATTGCCTTGCAGCTGTCATTGGTTTGTGTATTTTTAAATTGCCTCTACAAAGGAGTATTAGCTTTCCAAGGGAAGCTCAAAAGGAAATGAGAAGATATTACTATTTAAAAATATTTCTGAGGGTTCAACAAGCAGATGCATAGCAGTAAAGAACAATGGATCTCGACATCTTAACGCTTCATTGTTTTACAAACAAGACAGTCTTTTTTTTTTTTTGCTCCATTTATATCCCGCCTTTAACTGCAGTGGTCATATCGACGGCCGTTCTCCTTTGGAACATATTAATGGTGTTAACTCGTATACGTTGAGTTGCTTATACTTTGTATTTGAATCATTAGACCACGCACATATTCACACTCTCATTTATACTTCCAGACTCTGGGAAACATGGGGAATCATCTTGGTCGGAGAAGAATCCGCAACCCAGCCGGGAATAATTCTTGCTTATTTTACTTTTATTATCCTGTGATTCTGATTCCACCCTTTGAGGAATAGTAGATAAAGTATTTCGACTGCAAAACCAAATTGTGCATCAATCTTTGTGATTTCTGGTTTTATTGGTTTACAATGAATGTAAGTTCTTTTTCACTGCGATGAATGATCGTATTTTCTCTGAATACTGAGCTCACAGTTATTTCATTGAACAACCTAATATACTATACTTTCATAGAAAACCCGATTACAAATCTGCAATACCAACCATATTGAAGAATTACAGGACACTTTACAGTTTAGAAAATAAGCGTTATAAAGCTCTATCACTTTTTTAATAGAGCTATAGACAGTTCCAATAAAACAGAGCACATCTTAAACCTTTCATTTCTTGGGCACTGTCTAAAATCTCTCTTATGGAGTACTCTCTAAAATAATAATAATAATAATAATAATAATAATAATAATAATAATAATAATAATAATAATAATAATAATAATAATAATAATAATAATAATAATAATAATAATAATAATAATAATAATTATAATAATAATAATAATAATAATAATAATAATAATAATAATAATAATAATAATAATAATAATAATAATAATAATAATAATAATAATAATAATAATAATAATAATAATAATAATAATAATAATAATAATAATAATAATAATAATAATAATAATAATAATAATAATAATAATAATAATAATAATAATAATAATAATAATAATAATAATAATAATAATAATAATAATAATAATAATAATAATAATAATAATAATAATAATAATAATAATAATAATAATAATAATAATAATAATAATAATAATAATAATAATAATAATAATAATAATAATAATAATAATAATAATAATAATAATAATAATAATAATAATAATAATAATAATAATAATAATAATAATAATAATAATAATAATAATAATAATAATAATAATAATAATAATAATAATAATAATAATAATAATAATAATAATAATAATAATAATAACAATAACAATAACAATAACAATAACAATAATAACAATAACAATAATAATAATAATAATAACAATAACAATAACAATAACAATAACAATAACAATAACAATAACAATAACAATAACAATAATAATAATAATAATAATAATAATAATAATAATAATAATAATAATAATAATAATAATAATAATAATAATAATAATAATAATAATAATAATAATAATAATAATAATAATAATAATAATAATAATAATAATAATAATAATAATAATAATAATAATAATAATAATAATAATAATAATAATAATAATAATAATAATAATAATAATAATAATAATAATAATAATAATAATAATAATAATAATAATAATAATAATAATAATAATAATAATAATAATAATAATAATAATAATAATAATAATAATAATAATAATAATAATAATAATAATAATAATAATAATAATAATAATAATAATAATAATAATAATAATAATAATAATAATAATAATAATAATAATAATAATAATAATAATAATAAATAATAATAACAATCTAATTTATAATTTTATTGATGCTCTGCAGAATGCTCTTTCAGTGGAGAGCTTTCTCTTTGTGGCAGAAACTATTGTTATTCGAGGGTCCTCAAGATTGCATATTTCGACATAGTCCAGTTTTCCTTGTCACCTCACTAATGTCATGGATTTCAAAGTTTCACTATCACTTCATTTAGGTAGCGGCGTATCCTCCTGCGTACGATTCACCCGCTCGGGAGTCGAACACAAAATTAATTTTTCATAGCAGCTCGGGAAACAGCACTTTTTTCTCACCAGGAACACATAACTTAACACTGTTACTAATTACTCACTCGGTAACATGCTGGCTTATTTAGCTACTGGACGTGTTCATAGAACATTCTACAATGATCTGGAGGCGAGAAGAATGGAAGGTTACAGAAGTTTCTGGTTTTCTGTTATTTACGGTATACGAGAGCGTTACCTTATCTATTTACATATCTCTCCAATTGCCAATCACCAACCTCCCGATAAGCTTGAGCCAGAGCTGCTGGTCACAATATGTAATGATGAAGAAACAAATTGGTTTATGTCAGATTTAATAGCAGGAAAGCTCTAGAGTGAGTTGTAATCGTTTAGCGTTTAAAAACGGACTTCAAAAGCTTGTCGAAGAAGCTTATGCTCTCTACGAACGAACTGCGTGCAGAGCCGCCAACACCTAGGCCTGTGTGCACTTAGAGCAGAGCATGCGAAAATTAAAAGGAGGCAACTTTACGAAGTATGCTGTGTTTAAGATTATGATATGGTGTAATATCACCTTAAAGCTGCGTTGGATTTGTTTAGTTTGAGTTTGACCTTCATCCTCATTGGGTATCCAAATCGATGCACCCAATACTTATATTTCCATTGGTTAATTCAGCATTGGATACGGAAGTGGATGCGTACACATTTCAAAATCATACCGCTCATTACCGAAGCCTGTGAAACACTGTCAGACACTTCGCTTCCTTCCCCAACAAGACTTACTGGCGGCTACGTTTAGCTTTTTGACAATACTGGGGATTTGATATTTCTGTTGATCGAAACACAAATAGTGTTTTGGGACTGCAACATAATTTTAAATGTTTGACGAAACTTTGTTGTCATTATTTCTGGTGAATTATGTAGCTCTTCATAGCTTAGTAACATTATTTATTTTTGGTTTGTAGACTTTCCAAGTTATTTTCTTACGATGTGTGATTCTAATCAATATGCGGTAATAACATACATATATAGTAAATGCATCCATCACCGTGAACCAGGTAATTTAAAAATACGACACGTGGTGGAGTGTTGACTACTTCAGAGATTCTCCGTGCACTTATGGCATGGGAATTGTTTAGCTTTTTGCGCCATGGTGAATAATAACAAATGTTACTTATACAGAAATAGAATATTTAAGTAGGTAAAGAGCTGTCTGATAGTGGAACTGTAAGTTCGGGTGTGCCGCAAGGCTCAGTACTAGGGCCTTTACTGTTTCTCATTTTTGTTAATGACATTGCTGTTAATATTAACTGCCAGATAAGGTTGTTTGCAGACGATTGTATCATTTATAATAAAATTCGGAATACAGTGCATGAAACCGCTCTTCAGGATGATTTAAATGAAATCTGTAATTGGGCTGCGGCTAACAAAATGTCAATTAATGCCAAGAAAAGTAAGTCGATTGTTTTTAGTAGAACTAAGGGCAAAATTATTGTTAACTATCACATGGGAGGGGTGCAAATTCCACAGGTGGACAGCTGCAAATACTTGGGAGTGTACCTGGCAAGTAATGCTGGATGGGACGAACAAGTAAATTCCACAACTAGGAATGCGTGGAAGGCATTACATTTCGTAATGAGAATATTGAAAAAGGGGAGCGCTAGGTCCAGGGAAATTGCCTACAAGGCCTTAGTGCGGCCGGTTATGGAATATGGAGTAGCATGCTGGGACCCGTATAGAGCTAACCAAATCGATCCATTAGAAAAAATACAGAAGAGGGCAATAAAATTCATAAAAAGAGGCAAGTATTTTGGGCCGATAAAAGGAGATGAGACTAAATGGGAGGAATTAAGAATTAGGCGTAAAAAACATAGGTTGGTAGTGTTATTCAAAGCTAATGCTGGTGTAAAGGCATGGGTGGACGTTAGTGTAAGGTTAGATAATCCGGATTATTATGGACGAAACGATCATAGGTATAAAATTAAGGGTAGAAGATACAGAACCGACGTAGGAAAATTTTCTTTTGTTAATAGAACCATTGAAGAATGGAATGAATTGCCTGTAGCAGTCTTTCAGGGCTGTCCCCTGTCGTTGAAGAAATTTAGAAAAAATCTAGATGGTTTATAGTTTAACTTTTGAATTATAATGGTATATAATATGTAAATAGAGAAGTAATTAGATAAGTTTTAAGTGACTAAAGTAAAATAATATCATTTTGTATTGTTTACTGTGTTATTGTTGTAAATCTAGTATATGTAATTTGATCTGTATTCTTAACTCTGCCACCGGGTAGTACCCAATTGCAGTCAATAAATACATACACATACATTTACTAACAAGTGATATATAATTATGTTACATGTCGGTTTTGGGGGGGTTTATAGGAATTGCGAGAGGTGCAAGGGTACAGGGTTTGGAACCCGGTGCCGAGATCATGTGGTACATGACAAAAACTACCAGGTGTTGTAGGGGTTTAAAAGGTAAGGGGTTTTAACCTTTAACCGCATGTAACTGGGAGCATAGCTATGGATCAGGTAGAGCAGAACAAACCATCTAATTCAAAATGAACTGAGTAACTGTATTTCAGAGATGCCTAGTGTTTCTACAGGGCACTTCCTGGATCTGGATGAGATCAGGGGCGCTTTGGTAACATTTAAATACATAATAACATAATGCAACTGTACCTTTAGAGATGCGTTGTTTGTATGAACCTTGTGCAACTGGCAAGAGATGTACGGCCCGGTGTTCCCTGTTAGCGATCTTACTCCTAGCAGCACTTTAAAATAAACTCTTGTTAATCTATACAGAGACCATCAGCAAGTGCCATCTCAAATCTATTTGTCAAGGCCCCCCCGTGGGTGCTAACTCAACCAAGCTTAAATAGGGGTCTTACCCAAAAGCCGACTCAGCGATTCCCACGCTAACTGTTCATTTCCTCCCAACTATTGCACCATATTGTGCAATCGTTGTTTACATCATTGAGGGCATGTTTAAACCTGTTACTGACCACCTAAGCATTATTTCCCTTGATCTGCAGGATGTGCGATTCATTGTTTACAGCATGGAGAACAAGTTGAGACCTGTTACTGGGCACCTGTACATTATTTCTCTTGACCAGCAGGATGTATGATTCACCAGTCCAAAGTACGTGTTTTGCCAGTCAGCAGAATTTACGCTTAATCATAACAAATAGCTTTGTCCAAACTCAAGGCATCGGAAATAAATTTTACATAATAATGATTATAGTAATTTCCAGATCTTGCTCAGCCTATGTACGCAACAATCTGGTGGTTCCATAGCAGGTTCCCCAATGGTTAGTGGCGAACTGGTAATCGAATACCCATGCCTGGTTGTTGGTCTGAAAAGAATGTAGTACTTGCAGCTGATACTTAGCTGCTCCATGAGTGAAGTCGTAAGTAAACATTAACAAATGAAAAGGAAATAAGGATCCAGGCAGGATTTAAATAGTAAAATCAAACTATTAAACAAGATTAAGTTTTATTTCCCAATGATAAATATATATCAAACGTTACTTGATATAATAGTTCATACACATACGCACAGTAAAATAAATCAACAGGGAGAGAGCGAGAGAAGGAGAGAGAGAAGAAAATCCAAAGATGGGTATTTGAATGTCTTAATTTTAGTATCATAATTAGAAAATGCAGGACGGCTAGGTTATCGCATTTAATGATGTACATTCAACTTCTCATCATAATAGCACATACGAGAAGTGAATAAGATAACTTTCTGTACTCACTCTTGTACAGATTGTTGTTACAAGCTCTTATTTTGGTTCTACTGCGAGCTAATCGAGATAAATAATTGAGTAAATGTTACCTTGTAAGTAATATGGGAATACTTAAGCGATAGTCGCATGTTTTAGGACCAGGTTGCTATATGATGGCTATCAACTTCCGTTACCACTGTACGATAAGTAGAAAAATAAAGAACAGCAAATTTCTATCTGAGCAAGCGCGGAAATGAAAACTTAAAGCAATAACAAGGAATACTCGGAAATGGCTAGCTAAAAATTTCTTTAATGCTCGTTTTATTCTAGAATTTTGTTCTTCTATGGTTTGCCAGTTATTTTAGAAGTCATTCAGAGTAAAGCGAACTTAAGACACTGAAGCGGCTTGATTATCCTCCGATGGTGCCCGAATTTGAAGCCAAGTTGTAGCATCCACTATCCTTAAGCAGAATATTTTATTCGGTTTTTATTTTCGATTTTTTCCCTTGTGTCCTGCAATGTAAATTGAATTTCATATATACTAGGGGCTTCCAGAAAGTAAGTTCTGTTTCAATTTATCTCCACTGCAGCGCTGCAATCGCAGTTCCGCATATGCGCGGTAGACGCTCTGTATCAAGGAGGAGAAACGTGCGCCATTGTGAGATCACTGTCAGCCACGTACGCTTTGTTGTGCTTGTTTACAATGTCGGTGTTGATTGAGAATCCCGCAGCTTGTGAAATCAGATCTGTGATTCGTCTTCTGAATGCTAGGGAAGTGAAACCAATTGAATTTTATCGGCAAATTTGCGATGTTTACGCACAAAATGCGATGAGTGATACAATGGTGAGAAGATGGGTCCGACAGTTCAATGAAGCACGCAGTGAAGTGCACGATGAAGAACGAAGTGGGCGTCCATCTTTAGTTGCAGAAGAACTGGTTCACGCGTGATGAAATGATGCAGGAAAACAGTAAGTTTATAGTTAGTGCTCTCGCTATGGAATTTCTCCAAATGTCACGATCACTAGTTCATGAAATTGTTACCGAAAAACTGAAATTTCGTAAATTTTGCTCACGTTGGGTGCCAAAGATTCCTACTGAGCAACTCAAAACAAAATGGATGGGTAGTGCACTTCAGTTTTTGACCCGTTGTGATGAAGGCTGCGAAGAATTTCTGACACAGATAGTCACAGGAGATGAAACTTGAGTTTCTTACGACACCCCTAAAAGTAAGCGCCAATCAATGGAATGGATGTACGCCTCATCCCCAGCAAAAATTATGCTGGAACAAATCTTCACACCTCGAATAATGATGTGTACAGGAAAGGCATCTTACTCATTGATTTCTTATCGCGTGGTTAAACAATGAAAGCAGATGTTTATTGCTAGACACTTAGGAAATTGCGCCGCGCAATACAGAATAAGCGCCGAGGAATGCTGTCAAAAGGTGCTGTGTTTCTTCACGACAACGCACGACCGCACATTGCAAATGCAACGAAAAACATCTTACAGGGATTTGGCTGGGTTGTGTTTGACCACCCCCCCGTACAGCCCTGACCTCGCTCCTAGCAACTTTCATCTGTTTGTGCATCTCAAATCTTTCCTTGGCGCTCAACACTTCAACAATAACGTAGAGCTGAAAGAAAATGTTTCTAACTGGTTGAAGACACAGGCGGCAAACTTCTATGAAGAAGGTATACAAAAACTTGTGCCTCTCTACGAAAAATGCCTGCAAAATTTCGGCAGTTATGTGGAAAAGTAGTGTAGAATTTTGTGCAATAAATAATTTTTCTATATCTGTACACAATTTAATGTTATTACCAAACAGAACTTACTTTCTGGACGTACCTCATATATAGAGCGAATTTTCTAAAACTTGCACCGACAATATTTCCGAAAAGAAAGGTGTTATTGATGTGTGGTTTTTATGGCATTGTTTGGTAGTTAGGGGCTCGTAGTTTTGGCATATAAATAGATTTTAATAACACTTAGAAGGTGTATTTTTGGAGCAAATATACACTTTTAAAATGGAATTATGCCTAATTATATAAAAATCAAAAGAACGGGAAATTAGGATGTTAATGGTGTTTCCGCAGGATTCTAGTGCCAATAGTTCAGGAGATATCTTTTTTTTTTAAACGGGACTGTGCAGTTACTTTTTTATTTTTTTATTTATATTCTTTTTAATAAACAATCAGGATCACAAAGGGGAAAGGTAGAGTGGGAAGTCTGGTTTTACTTTATTTGTTCATGTTTAGTTACATTTTGTTGCAACATTTTAGAAAGAATCGGTGTGCGCACCCGCGCAATAGTTAGCAAGTGAGATCCAGTTGATCATTTAAATCGGTCCACATCTCATGATATCTACGCATTTTGTATCGCTCTGCTCTGAGCCACTTTTTGAATGCAAATAAATTGGGATAGTCTGCACTCAGGCAATAATGGTAGAAAGCCATTATCAACCACATTTGAGTCCGTGCAATGTTGCCTTTCTTAATATTCCAGGATAGAATTATTGACACTGTTGTATATTCCGCCCTGCTTCTAACCAGCACGCCGATTTTATGTTTAGTCCATTTCCAGATCTCAGATATGTTTTTGCAGGTGGTAATTCTGTGTATCTGCGTATCCACTTTTCCACAACGTTTACACCATGGGACTGTTGCTAAATTATATTTACATTTCTTTAATTCCGTGGGGATTAGTTCATTCACAAAGAAGTACACATGACACTTTCCAATCAAGTGGAACGTAAGTGTTTCGAAAAATTTTCCATATGCGATGCCATGTTGTATTTGGATATTTTGCAACAATTGCTGGCACAGACAAATACTCCTTTAACAACTCGATGTACAAGTGTTTGGTCGTAAGGCATCCTGACTCCGTTGTAATAAATGGGAATAAATGTTGATAGTCCTTTACTACCTGTTGAAATGCAGAAGTTGGGGTCGTATCTGAGGACGTCAGGCGATGACAAAAGTCCATGTCCTGACGACTTCCCTGTCCATTTTGTGCGCCCAAAACAGAACGCAGTAACAGCGCTCTGCACTTCACGTACACATCTGTTAGATTCCAGCCTCCTTCAGTTATTTTCCGGCGTAACTGAGTTCGAGCTACTTTGTAGAACTGATTCCGCCAAATATAATAACCGATTGCCCGTTCCAAACGCTGAGAGTATTTTTGGTGCATTGGTATTACCTGCGCTGCGTACCATATTTTGGCTAAAACAAACGTGTTCACATGCCAAATTTTTGAACAAGATTAAGGTTTCGTGTTAACTGGGACTGCATGAGGTAAATGCAGGTATTAACAATTCGCGTCCAATTCCTCTCAATTAGGTCTTCCAGCTTTGACGTGAAGGTCAGCCCTAAGACTTTTAGCGCCCTACTGCGGGTAAACAGAGTATCTTCCATTGGCCAGTCATTCAATGTTAGTAGCTGGGATTTGTCAAAGTTGATTTGTGCTCCGGACGCCCTTTGGTATTCGTTTAACAATGGTGTAACAGCATTAAAATCCCCCGAATTAGTAAGTATCAGGATGACATCATCAGCATAAGCGAAGATTCTCTCACCACTCTCCGGCTCTCCGTGGGCTCTCCGTGGGCTCTCCGTGCAAGGATATTCGTCATACCTCGAATCAGCGGTTCTATACACAAGGTGTAGAGAAGCATCGATAATGGACATCCCTGCCGTATAGATTGCAGGATTGGTACTAGTTGCGTGTAAAACCCATTTATTTGAATTCTCGAATGCGCCTTGTCATAGATTCGTTTAATGAGGCTTTGAAAGTCCACAGAAAATCCAAATCGTCTTCGAACACCCCAAAGATAGCCATGATGAATCTTGTCAAAGGCGCTGGTGAAATCCAGGGCTAAGATTGCCGCAGATGAATCTGGGTCCTGCTCACAAGCAATAATAGTATCCTGGAGTGTCATGAGAATGTGCGTAATTCTCCTTTCTGGAATACCGCATGTTTGTCCCGGTCCGATGACATTTGACAGAACTGCCCGCACACGATTGGCAATTATCTTGCTGAACAACTTAAAATCGGCATTGAGTAGTTTAATAGGACGATATTAGGTGAAAGTTCTTGCCGCTGAATGTTTGGGTATTAAAACAATAATTCCTTCGTTGAAACCAGACATTTCACTCTCGTTCCTTTGCAACTCTAACATTACTCCAAGCAGTGTGTCTTTTACAGTCTCCCAGTTCTCTTTGTAAAACCGGTAGCCAATGCCATCTACTCCCGGTGTCGATGTCATGCTGGCTGATATGAGTGCCGTCCATAGTTCTGTCAAGGTTATTTCTGCATTTAATGCCTCATTATCTTCTGGTGATAGTTGTTCCACAATGTTCTTGTAAACATTTTGCTGTGCTGCAGCATCGACTTCCGTTTTCCCAAATTTGGAAGAAAAGAAATTGTAGGTCTCTGCTAATATATCTCGTGTTGTGGACAGTACTTCTCCAGATGTGGATTCCAAAAGCAGAGATATATTTCTGCGTTCCGCGGCACTTTTCAGACGCAACGTGATAGAGCGCGGTTTTCTCTTCACCCTGTAGCGAGTTCTCTCCCGCTCGTTGTAGTGTTCCCCTACAGAGTTCTTCCTGAAGGGAACAGATTTTCTTCTTTGTTGCTTCGATGTGATGCGTCACAGTTTCTCCACCTTGTTGCCTCCTTTGTTGTTGGTATCTATCGTTAAGCAGTTCATAGTAATAATGCAAATACCTTCTTCTATCCTATGCCTTCACTCTTGTGAAAAGTGCGTATGGCAGGCTTCAGAGTGAAAAGCCACTGATGTAACTTGTTGGCGGTTCTACTCTTCGCGGTACGAGTCCAGCTTATCCACCTCTGTTGAAACTTGGATTTAAGCATCGTATCCTGTAAGAGGGCATTGTTTAATTTCCAGGAGCCTCTTCCAATTGGAGGTGGTCTTTCGGTGTGCATTATTTTCAATATCAATGCATGATGATCGCTAAATGGCACTGGTCTCACTTGGATGTCCTGAACCTGTGATTTCATCGTCTCACTTACGTAAAATCTATCTATTCGCGTAGCAGCAGAGTTACGATGGAAGGTAAACTTGACATAGTTGGCATGTTTTTTTCCCATGCATCCTGCAGTTTTAATGACTTACACAGACTAACACTGGCGAGGGGTAATATTGGCCCTTCTGGTCTTTGGCATTGATGACACAATTGAAATCTCCTCCGAGGATCAAGTTGTCGTATTTATGGCACAAAAAGAAAGGCAATTCCTTTGCCAGGAATTCTTCACGTCCCTTTCGTCTGTGGGACCCAGATGGCAAGTATACGTTAACTAATATTTTCAGTCAATAAAGATGTAATTCTACCACTCGCATGCGTTTCTGTGAGGCGCACTCCACATGTTGCACGATACACAATTGCTGTACCACGCTGTTCCTCTCACACGTTGGATATATAGGTATATTTGGGCCCAAATAAATCCAGACAATGCTCGTTATTTTCTTGGACAAACAGAAAATCAATGTGATAATCAAACACAAAGTCGCGCACTAATGTTTTCTTTGTGTAGTTCCGCAAACAATTCAGATTCACTGATGCAAAGGTTTGGAGGAGAAGTACCATCAACAACATCGGAAAAAGAAGTTGCTGATACGTAATGCCGCCACTGATTCACTCTTGGTCTACCGGCTTGCTCTTCTTTTTAGATTTCCTTGTTGGTGATTCCTCCATGGTATCCGGACCTTTTTTCTTACGTTTGTCTAATTGAGGGTCACGATTACTAACTTGCACTCCACGTACATAGGGCTGTATTATTATATTACTGTCTTCCAAAGTTTCAGCTACTGCCATTTCCTCCGCTAGGGGGGCCGAAATTGCTGGTGTAGCCGCTGCTGAATTATGCTCAATCTTGTCTTCCAATACTTTCAGTTCACCATCTGCTATATATTCATTTCGTGGTGCATCAACCACCACTGAATCCGTCGAACACTGGGACTCCAAACCGTTAATGTCACCGGTGACCAGAATGTGTGGAGTTTCCGCGTTATTCTGCATCGTGTCAGTCATCGACGTGTGTTTGTAATCCTCGCTGCTTTTGTTTGCCTGCCGGTTGCCTACTATCTCCGTGTAGGCTGACGGTAAAATGGGGTGCGCATCTCTTTCGGTGTCCACATTTCGATTCACTACCCTTGGTTTCGGTAAGGCTCCAGATGCCAGCTTGGCCCATGTAAAGTTATCCTGTGCACTCTTCGGTGTACGTGGCACGAATTTACGTGGACATTGATTACGTAAGTGGTCCGCTGAATGACAAATTGCACAAGTAGTAGGTTGATCGGGATAACTAAACAAAGCCGAATGTTCCTCAATATTTATGAATGACGGGATACGTTTCTTCAATAGTAGATGAACCGTGCGAACTCCGTTTGTCACCTTATAACGATAAATCTCATTCCATGCATCATCAGTTACCTGTAGTATATTCCCATATGGTTGCAAAGTCACGCTTATATTCAAATTTGTGATATGTAGTGGCAAATTGAATATCTTAACCATACATCTTCCGAATCCGGCAACATCAATAAGCACCTTGGACCGTTGTCCATTTGACAGAGTGAAACTAGCTTCCCCATTTGTCTGTTTAAACACTCGTTCTACCAAATCTTGCGAACTGCATTTAATGAAAATCTGTCGAGAAATGCCATTTATTTGTAATGCTGTAACCTCATCTTCTTCTAACTTAAGCGTGTTGAATGTATCTCGTACGCAGTCGGTCGACTAATATCTCTTTCTACAAAACTTATCACCAATGTTGTTGGACGGTCGGCCATGTCGATTAAGTCGTATTAATTACCGTATTAAACAAAAAGAATACTAATATTACGACATTAACTTAGTCACTTCGCAGAAACGTGCACTGTAAACAGCCGTAATATCGCCGAGCGCAACACAACTTCCCTCTACACCGGCCGCCAAGGGACTTGATTTTTTGGAACGTTATGTGTGTGTGTGTGTGTGTGTGTGTGTGTGTGTGTGTGTGTGTGTGTGTGTGTGTGTGTGTGTGTGTGTGTATGGCCGCGCCATGACTGAGTGATTAAACCGCTTGGCTCTCGCCTAGGCACTCCGGGTTCGATCCCAGGCGACCACAAAGTGGCATTTGTCGTGGACAACATGGCGCTAGGGTGGCTTTCCTCCAGCTCCTCCGGGTTTCCCCACCATCATTCCACCAATTGCTCCATCATTCATTCATCCCAGGCGTTGGGCCGACCCCTCAGCCCTGATCTCATCTATCAGGTCAATATGTTTCGGCTCCCTTGCTCTGAGGGAACCCAAGCGACTCCTAACACCAGCATTGGTGAGGAAGGATATATATATATATATATATATATATATATATATATATATATATATATAACTTCTCTTAGGCACTCGATTAAAATGTGTACTACTTATACATACTACTATGTATGATACAATATATTTGTACTGATCCGCCAATTTCTCTATCTTTTTAATTTTTAAAAATTCGTATACTTGTAACCTCTATGACCATATCGAGACCTTTAATTTGAGAAAATCTTATTAACTCTAAATTCATTTTAAACATTTGGTTTTAATCATTTATGGCTTAAAATTCACTGAAACTCGTTTCCACATACACACTTCTGGACTGCGGGGAAAAGGAAAGATTTTGTATATAGAAATATTTTCGCTCATCCCAGCCGCGAATCGAAAACGGCACCCCGGGGTGTATCGTATTTGTACGAATATATCTTTACGATAATCTTTGAGGACTTCATGGAATGATAGTGGACAGACTAAACATCAGACGCTTAGATTCATATTTCTCTTTGAACCCTTTGCAGATATAAAACTTGGCCCCAGTGTGCGGTTTAACCAAAATAGCCACTCCAGCACCACACCCACATTCTGGTGTTCTGCTTCTTGTCGCTGATCTGGCGAGTATGAAGACACAAAATTCTGAGACGACATATTTTTAGCATATCGGTTTCCTTCAGAGCACATCTGCCACTATGCACGTGCTCTCAAGGCTTGCAACGGGAATTCGGAGATAAACATCTTAATCCGGTTCTTCGCAACTAAGTGCATCCTCTGTGTTCTCTCACACTGGTGAATTCTGTTTCTTGTCCCTTGAGCTTACGCTCCCCAGCAAGTGTTCTCGCAGCCAGTTTACAAGTATCTGCTGTTCAGCAAAAAGTAATGAATAGCCGCTTATGCAGCCCAAACTTAAATTTGCTCCAAGTCCCTCCCATTTGACCTTTATATGTCAAACAGGTATGAATAATGATAAAAGCTTATTTGGTGCAGCTTTAGAATTATGGAATTATCTCCAAATAAAACAAATTACATTTGGTGTTTGTCTGGATGCCAAGTACTTAATTAAGTTAATAAGGCATCAAAATGGTAAAGGAATTAGTAATTGAAATATTGGAATTGTTGAATAAAATAGAAACAAAAAGTGAAATTGATGACTAATTAAACAAATCTGCTCATTTTGGTGGAGAAATATGAAGGTAATTAAGAAGGAAAACTTATTGAAGCTTAATACTGATGGTTTTAAATGGTACTGTTTCTTATTGTTTCCGTTTAATTACTGTTTTTTCCTGTACTCTTTACATATATACACTATTCACATAAACACGCATGCCCAAGGTGCAACTCGAACCCTCGACCCTCTACGCGGCGGAATGCTAGTCATGCACTCCAGCGACCGCGACTACGAGGGCTGGCTAGTGATAATGATATAAAAAGAAATCAGATTGATGTGTTAACGGATGTAACCTGCATTACTCGTATCGTAGATGTAGATAACAAACCTCTCCGTCAGTCGTATTTCAACTGCAGTCATTGACTCCTGGTCGCTGTTGTGTATGTTCTATGTAATCATCATGGTTAGAGTGGAGCTAACTTGGAGCCAAAGGTTTGAGAATTCCTATGCCTAGTTATGACACTGCGGACTTAGTTATACATGTTACATGCCCACGTGTTATGCAAGTTCAGTGCCTTATGAGCCCGCATGTGCTTTAATCCATTTAAAATTTCACTTTCAAAAATTTAAAGATTTGGTTGTGGCGAGATTTATTACTTAAAATTACATTTAGTTTGTACTAAGTTAACCGTCATCAATCAGTTCTAATGTTTTAAATACAATTAGTGCAAATGTCAGATATCAATAGAGGCAAACAGTTCCTCTCATATTTTACTCGAGATTTAAAGTTAGTATGAAGATGGATACTAAAAGTGCAATATATAAAAGGGTTAGTATTTCCATTGTTAGTAGTGTAGACTTACTGCCAAAGATTTATGCTGTGATCTTGTTTGAACTACCGCATATGTTTGCGTTAAGTTATGCACTTTCTTCACAGGAAGTTCCAACAAAACTCACAAATTTAGAAACGGTTTCCGTAATTATAAAAAGTCCAAGTATGCAGCATGAGATAGGCAGTCGTTATTGTATCTGCATTGAAGAAAACTCTAAATATTTGTGCTACTTTCTTGATGGCAACCAGATTTGAAACAAATACTATACGCTAATCACAGCCTGCCGGATTATATCCTACCTTTATACTAAACTGCCTGAACATTCCAAGGGATTTTCCACGTTCTCAGAAGGTGCTAATTGTGTGCAAAAGAATGACGTTAAGGTAACTCAATTTGGAAACAGTATAAACTGTCAGACTGAATACAATTTTAAAAATACATTTAAAATATAAGTATTGCTTCTAAAATTATAAAATACATATCAAATTAAAGCGTAAATTTCTCAGAAATGTGTGGGGAGCTAAAACTGCATAGAAGACAGAAAATATGCTTTGGCAGTTTTAGCTATTTAGTCTCTTTGTAAGCGTGCTTTCATTTGTCCAAGTTTTCAAATAAAATTGTAACAATGCTTTTTTTCATCCGGTTTCTTTCAGTCCTAAACTTTGTTTCTCGTTGGAATATCTTTATTTTCTTGGTATTGAAACCCATTAGCTTTTGACTGGAATGGACAGAGTTCGGAGTACGGTTTAACCCATGCCAGTGTTACAGAAATACCGTGTCTACTCTAGTATCTTCTTAATGCTTTATCTTTGAATTTTGCTCACCCGGTCATTATGACCCGAAGGACCTAGAGTGTATACTATTTATAAGGATAACACAAGGGTTAAAACTCCATATTATTAAATTATTTGGATGATTAGTAAATTATATCACCAGAATTTTCATCTAATAGTCCACGAAACATCGTTTTCCTACTTGAATTTTGTTTATTGCATGTTTGTTAAACCGTTGAGAGATGGACAAAACACTTGCGAAAAATATAGATATTGTTAAAACACGTTCAAGCATGATTTTAAAAGCGGAGAATTGGTAAGAATTTTATATAAGATTTAATGTAACTTGTTTGCAACGTCAATTATATTCTGATTAATATAGTCAGCTTTGAGAAAACAAAAATTAGGTTTTCATCTAGTGAACGTTCATTAGGCACAATGAAAGTTCTGTACAAGGTTCCACTTTGTACCCTTAAAGACTTCGGAGATAAACAAATATTTAGCAGTTATCTGAGGTAATTTTTGTGATATACTATTAGTGAACACGGGAACTTACATTACTTTTTCGTCGTTTCTTATTCTTGTATTCGAAATACAGTGATGTGATATAACCATCTTTAAAACGCGGAGTTTAAATTACAGTGGGAGATTTAAGCTGAATATTCAAGGAAAACATGCCAATGACGGTACCCCACCCAATTTTCTCGTATGGCGTGCCAGACCACCACTTGGCAGCACCTAAGTTATAGCACCTGATCCCCAAAAATCAACAACGGCAAGCTTCCTGGCATTGCACTTGTGGAGTCTTTATCAACACCTCGCCTGTGTTTTGACAGAAACACTGTTTTAGCAGTTCCCTAACCGGATGAAGAAATCCGTTACAAGTTTCTTATACTTAGGTTTATTTTCCATCAAGCTTAAAATAAAAATGCATTCCGCATTGCATTGCTACAAGATGCACTTGTTCGGTACTATGCAAAAGCAATAAGTACGTTAACGTGTCGATATAATGTGCATAGGTATATGTTGGTAAGGAAATACAAAACAAACCCTGCCACACTCAGCCCTCACCTGTTCCTTGGTTCTAACACTCCAGTTAAGTTTATTATTATTTCTAGTTCCACACCTTTGACTGATTGCTCATAGATTGATGTTTGAGTACCAGAATTGCGAAAATCTGAAACTGACTCATTCAGAGCTGGTGTAGGCTGTCGCAGAGCTTGTCTTTCACATACTCACCTGCAATATGTTCTTACTCCTTCCCTTTCACCTTTCACCTAGATCTAACATTTGCTAACAGGTAATGCGTATGTGTTAGAGTTGAATTCAAACGTGGAAGCGATTAGCTTACCATAACTAGTGCAAAATCTGATAAGCGGTTTCTGCCAATACTCCAGCACTAAATCAAGAAAAAACCTACAAAACCTAAAATCAGTGTGGATGGTCAGTCGACAGTTGAACTCTGGACCAATGCGAGCATCGCACATTATACCGTCTGTATTTTGTGGGAAAATGTGCAGATTTTTAGCTGCATCCAATAGCATTTAATTAGTTATCAGTTAACCTAAGAGATGACGAAATTTCACCACTCACCTTCATCATGAATGTAATTACTTTACGGAATGCTGAAAACGAGGTTTATTTATTAACTTTTGACAACAAAAGGAGCAGTTGTCAGTAGCAGCACTAGCAGAATTTTACTTATTAAATTGGTTTTAATAGAATGACTAACAAAGCCTTTTGAGAGAATGGCCTTCGGTCAGATCCAGGACAAACACTGTGATGATGTTTAACAAAACATCTAATTAAAACCAGTCAAAAGGCTTGATTAAATCTTGAATTCCTGCAATATTCTGACTCCCAATATTAAACCTACAAATTGGAAATCCCCAACATGCGTTGTGCAGCTCTGTTTGTTAACGCAAACGCATCATGAAAAAAAGAGAAGATAAAAACATACACTGTGATGTGAAGTCCATTGGGTCTGTCGCTTGCAAATATTTGATACCAACATTTAAAAGCAAACAGAAATAGACTACATATCTGCAAATTCCATACATGAAATGGTATATTTGCGCACCATATATCTATTTTTGTCTCTTGAGGATCAGAGATGTACTACATACTACAGGATTTTCATGAATAGACCGAACAGGGTTCCCAAGTGTTTCCTGGACATTGCAAAATACTGAGCATGTCCATGACATAAAAACATTTAACATGTTAAGAAGTATTCAAATTACAGATTCACTAGGTGCTTTAACTGTCACTTCAAGGATGACTTTTTAAACCTTTAATGACAATTTAATTAACTGAATTTAGCCTTCTCGTTCTCTTGGTGAAGTTATTATTCAGTGTTCTAAAACTTCAATTATATAATCTTCAAAATATTCAAGATAACGTTCAAAAAGACCCTGCGATTCCCAAAAATGGCACCAAAATGTTTATAAATTTTGAATTTATAACTTCCTTAACGCCTTCCGTCCCAAAACTGCAAATGCCGTGCACACAGTAAGTACTTTTAGCAGTAAAAGGATTGTCCAAATGATCGATACATTTTTATTAGGTGGTCTTATAAGTAAAGTCGGTATTTTGATTTTGGCGTCTTGGAAAATTAATTCGGTTTCCTTGGTTTGGCAATGCCATTTAAAGGATACAATGGCCAGCGTTGCGTACATTGCGAGCATGTATCGGTCTTCAGTTGTTAATAAACAATCACAAAATGGATATAACAAAATTTGAACTTAGAGTTCTTCTAAAACACTACTGGAAACAAAATTATAAAGCCACTGCCGCAGCTCGAAGAATATGTGAAGTGGAAGGAGAAGGTGTCGTTAGTGAGCGTGTGCAACAACGACGGTGTCAACGTCTCAACAATGGAGGAAAAAAGCACTAAAGATTTACCACGTTCTGGAAGACTTTAACTATGGAATATTGAGGATACACGTCAAGTTTTGCCAGAATATCCGCGAAAATGTACCCATAGGCTTTCAGAAGAACTTGGTACATCAAAAGATACCTACATCGTTACATTCAGACACCTGGAAAATCATACGAAGCTGTAGATCTATACCTCACAAACTGACACCTCAATAGGCTGAACGTAGAGTGGATATCTGTCACCAGCTTAACCGTAATCCCATGGATGATACATTTGTCAGGAGAATTATCACTTGTGATGAAAAATGGGTATATTACCGAAACCCTGATGCCTCGGAACAGTGGCTTGATCCCTGCCAACCTGCCAAGATCATCCTAAAGAAATAAGTTCGGTCCCAAAGTAATGTTGTGTATCTGGTGGAATTTTGACGGTATGATTCACTGGGAGTTTGTTCCAAACGAATGGGTGATTGATGTGGATGTTTATTCTCAACAACTGGAACGAGTTCATGAAATTATAAACGGACATATCCAGCATTAGTTAACAGAAATAAGTGCTATTGCAACAACACAATGCACGAACAACGATAGAAAAAAAATCAGTAATTGGGAGGAAACGAACTGCTACCACACCCAGCATACAGCCTAATCTCTCACCATCAGATTATCATTTTTTTCGATCCATGGTCTATTTTCTACGTGGAAGAAATTTTGACTACATCGAAGCAGTGAAAGTGGGTGTCAACGAATTCTTCGCATCAGAAACGAAAGACTGGTACCATCGTGAGATAATACAACTCGCTGAACGATGGTTCAAAACCATAGAATCTAATGGTGTATTCTTTGAAAATTAGTTAATTGCTTGTCAGTAAACATTTGAAAAATTGTTTTCTTTAAAAAACGACATAACATATGATACCGAAATTAAAGAATTGAAATAAGTAAAGAATCATGATGGATTTCAAAGGACTGTTGATTTTTTGTTACAAAACGTGCAGGTGTATTTGAGTCGAATAGCAGTTTAGGTGAATAAGTTGTTGTAACAAAAGAAACGTAAGAAACAGTGTCCTTAGCAGATTTCTAAAGGATAGCACTTGACTTTGTATAGGCATTCTTCGGACCCTTAATAATGGCATGACAAAATAGTCACAAAGGGAATCTTTGGTTGAATGAAGAGGGCTTCCAGAAAGTGAAAGTGACACACACCCCACGCGCAGCTGTGAGGACAGTCTGAGGCCGATTAGGGCGGTCAACTTTTTCTGTCTTGGTCGAGGACAGACCAGAAGTGATGAGAGAAGATATTTGTCGGTTTATACGTAACTAATTAAGTATTATCGAGTAATAAGCATTCCGCCTTCAGTAACTTTAAACAGTGATATTGGTAATCCTTGGTCGGCAACTTCCAGTTTAATGTAATAATAAAAGAAGCAGTCATTAAACCAGTTTGAAACGGGCATTCCAGTGTCATTAAGACCATTCTTCTCATACATAACCACGCATACCCTGGGAGAAACCTCATTGCTTTACCCTGAGCTAAACATTATTGTATCAAACTGCAGCGCTAACGTAGAACTCTTTGCTCGCCAATAAATTTGCTTCACATATGAGGTAGTGTCTATAATAAGCAAATCGGGCACAATTTTAAACCTTAGGGTTAGGCGTAGTCAGACAGAGGGGCTTTCAACTACTGAAGCATGGCACCGCATAGTTGGGCCTTTGTGCTTTCAACATGATCCATCGAAGGAGAAATCCAAACAGCGACCAGATCCGAAGACGGAGCCCCTAACGAGTCCAGCATAACTTACTGAAAGTACTGAATTATGGCCCCTCACTGAAAACCTTTACGAGGGAAAAGTTCCGAATTGAACCCTCACTTCCTTGGCTCCACACTAATCGTATAGGGACCTTCTTTCTAAAACTGCTTATTGTAATTTTTTCATTTTTCAATTCAGGGTGCTTGAACACATTTCTAGTGATTTCGGGACATCCAATTTTCAGAAGTAATGCAATACCTTCTCTACTTCTAGATACGTGGTAGAGATGCTAAAACGTATATCACGCTTTTCTCTTTATACGCTTTATCTATGGAATAACCGCAACTAGAAACATCAATATAACCATATTGTTTAATTCAGGCTTTATAAATCATTTTTCTATCATAATAAATCACGTTTGATACCTACGTTCGTTGATAAGAATAAGAAAAATATTTAACGTGAAAGAATTAACAAACATTTCGAAATAGTTTAATTCTTCATTCTTACACAATCAAGAATTCGATTCAAATAGTTCCTTTATTATCCATAATTAAATTTAAGATTAATTTAACTGGTATAGTCTGATCAACAGAAACCTTCGGGTAAAAACCCTGGTCCTTGTATCAGCTGCCGGTTGCTACAGTGATGAACTATGAAATTTTTTACGCTTTCCTTTATGCTTACTTCACAAATAATAGCAGCTATTATCATCATCACTAAATATGTTTAGTTTTCTACTGCAAGGCATTCTAAACGGAAAATGCAGTTTTAAGGTTGGTAAAGCGTCATACATTTAATTAGTTTGCTTTGTAAATAAATGTTCCTACCGAATGTTTATATTCTTATTTTGTTAATATATCATTTTACCTTTATGAGTACAATTAGAAATTATTGTAAAATTGTGCAAGTGGTACCATGGTAGAATATATCCAATGTAAGGGTTTCTCTATGAACAGAAATAAGAAAATATTAGCAGTAGTGAGACGGAAGGGTTTTCCAGTAACTGAAGGACAGCGTGATACGTAGGTCTGGGTCCCTTTATGCTTCCAACGTGATCCCTGGGAGAAAGAGGAGTCCAAAAAGAAATCAAACCCGGATGACGTCATGAATTAGCAAAGATGGAGTCCTTAACGATTCCAACATCCTGACGCCGTTTAGCAGTGCCTTAGACAACCGGAACCTGAAGGTCCTAGATGTAACTGACACTCCCTGCAGTTCCGTTAACTTTCAAATGGAAATCTATCCACAGCGGAAAATCCGCAGCACCTCAACACACCCACCGCCGTCCCTGGTCGTACAACGCTGAAATAGAAGGGTGAACAGAAACCACCCCAGCATTCGCCTACCGATCTGGAAAAATTGCAAAAAGAGGTCCATGGTCATAGTGGTTGGTTCAACGGGTATTGACTCCGGTAATCCAGCCTTACACTTTACCACGGAGCCATCCCGTTCGGTTAGGGAAAAATACGTCTATTTGTATGTATTTTGTAATAATATTGGAATATATACTTCTATCATTAAATAATCACTAGAAGCTTTAGAATCAATTCATTGTTTGTAGTTGATACTGTCAAAATTCGTGGTATTAGCTACGATTATGTTTATTAAAGTAACGTTTGTAGGACACTAAATAAAAACTCACAGCTTTGTTGCGCCCTATCCTCATATTCAGACAGCCTTTGACTTCCTTTGTTCTCGTGAAACGAGCAGTTCCCTTAAACATGACTACCATATGCCTTAGGAACGACACAAAAATAATGGTTATTGTAATGTAATTGTTACAGAAGTAATGGAAAACAAATATTAATCAGTTACACATTAACTGTTACAAAGTGAATAATTATCACTTTAGCGGTTACCACAGTAACAAAAACTTTGACTAGTTATCACGGTTGTTAAAAAATGAGTGTTACATGGTCTGAGTGACACATTCACTGCATGTGTAGTGGTATCGCTCATCAATAACTTGTTACTTCAATAAGGTACGCAGTTTCAATCAACTCCGTAAGAGATCGTGAATGGCATTGTCGAGCTAATATACCATCGGACCAGAAAAACGCCGACACACACTATATATACATGCCTTTCTAAATATCATTACCATGTTTTATCTGGCGTAGTATGACAATACATAAGCCATTTGCCGACTTTGCTAAGTCTGCACCAAGTTTGAAGCTAGCATTCCAGTGTCATTAGAACCATCCTTACTCCCATACATATTCACGCATACCCTGAGGATAAAATTGCTCTCCCTTAAGCAGCTACAAAAGTTTCAAACTGGTTTAATGAGTGCTTCTTTTTATCATCACATCAAACTGAAAGTTGCCCACCAAGGGCTATCAATATATCACTGTTCAGAGTGATAGTATGTAGAATGCTTAGTGCGCGATAACAATTAATTCGTTATTCACGTATGAACCGACAGATATCTTCTCTCATCGCTTCTGGTCTGCCTTCGCCCAAGACAGAAGCAGATGACCGTCTTAATAGGCTGCCAGCCACGGTCTGTGTTCTCACTACAGCTGCGTTCACCTCTCGAGGCCCTGTCTTTATTCACACCAAAATCCCCTTTGTGACTATTTTGTCCATTGTGATTATTAGTCTCGGTCATGCTATTATTAAGGGTCCGAACAATGCCCTTTCAAACGGAGTCAATTGTTACCCATTTAGAATTCCTGCTAAGAATCCGCTTTCTTCCGTCCCTTTTGTTAAAGCTATTCAACTCAACTGCATGTGCACGCATTTCAACAAATATACATTCCTTTGAAATCCATTACGATTCTTTACTCATTGCATCCCTTAATTTCGGTATCAATGCAAAGCACCGCATTATGCATTATGTAAAATACATAATTTATATAGGCACAGAGGTTCATCAAAACTGTTTATACTTGGATTGGATTGGGAGTAATGATAATAAATTATTGTTAATTTGCCCATGCCTATTGAAGCTTATTAATATGAGTGTACAGCGACGATCAAAGTGTGTCAAATGCATATTTAAAGTAGCTTAAAAGCAATTTCAATAGCGCTATTCGTGGAGGAAGCTATACTACATTATTCTCAGGGAACGTACATCAGTAACAAAGTGAGAATGTCTTCGTATCAGCTGTCATATGCTATGCATGACATTAATGCTACAACGTCACCATGCAAATCTGTTCATCGATTCCATTAGCAGATATCCAGGAATTTGCTTCGCGATAATTATCTTAGACGTAAGAGACGTCTTCCATTGTTTATCGCGAAGTTGCTCCGAAGGGTGAATATGTCTCTATGATTAAAATTACGAAATACCATACAGATGTAATAAAATTTCAATAGGTATTGCTAGAACATTTTATCTTGCTTTGATTAGGTTCTAACAAAGAATGACGGTAACAAATCCATTGAATAAATCAGCAAAAGCTTCTTCGCATACCACATATTAAAAAGTGCTGTCTTTTAAGGGGTATTCTTCCTTGCTTGTATTTGTATACTGAAAAAATGTTCTTTTGCAATAAAATAGCGGAATAAACACTTTGGCATCATTGTTTGTTTACACATTTGAGAGTATTATTATTATTATTATTATTATTATTATTATTATTATTATTATTATTATTATTATTATTATTATTATTATTATTATTATTATTATTATTATTATTATTATTATTATTATTATTATTATTATTATTATTATTATTATTATTATTATTATTATTATTATTATTATTATTATTATTATTATTATTATTATTATTATTATTATTATTATTATTATTATTATTATTATTATTATTATTATTATTATTATTATTATTATTATTATTATTATTATTATTATTATTATTATTATTATTATTATTATTATTATTATTATTATTATTATTATTATTATTATTATTATTATTATTATTATTATTATTATTATTATTATTATTATTATTATTATTATTATTATTATTATTATTATTATTATTATTATTATTATTATTATTATTATTATTATTATTATTATTAGTATTATTATTATTATTATTATTATTTCTTATATTCAATCGGTGTTCCTTTAAATAGTATAAATGTTATCTTAATTATGCAATGAATAACTTGACTCCAAGTACTTTATTTTATTCTGTCTAATTTTGAAATAGGCAGAATGTCATTTATTTCTATAGGAGATCAGAACTTCTTTCTGTGTTACAGATGCACACGTTAACTAAATTTATAAGTTCTTAATATTGAAAAATTTTAAAAGCTCTCTTTCTCACCATTTCATTTGATAGTTTGGCATTTTAGACATATTGCAAGATTTAGACACACCTACCCACAGTAATTCTTATTCCCTTAAATCATAGACATTTTCTCATTATTATTAGCTATTAACTTTATTTAGGCTCTTAAAGATATGCAAATAAATACAAGCTTACGTGTACAGATATGATTTAACATATGTTCTTGAATTAAACGACTACAAATAATCAGAATACATGTTAATAAAGAACTTGATCTACACCCCCTGCAGGGTCAAACAATCAAGTATTAAATTTCGATCAGTTAGAAGGTCCCATCAGCATTTAAGTGCAAGGGCTGAAGGAGTAGTATATGGAATTAATGTTTCGAATTTCTTTCCTTGACCACTTTCTACTACCTAAACATACGTTAGCTGCTGTAAAGCACATTCAGAAGGTCCTTTTAGTGTACATAAATTTGATGAGCTTGCTCCTACCATAAATATTGCAAAACCGGCAAAATGGGATACTAAAATGGACATGCACAGGATGTTTGGGGTGAGTTAAGTGCAGATAATTTGATTGGTACCTTAATATACATCCAGTTGTGTGTTAGTTTTTCTGTTCGTCTGACAGTTTGCCAAAACTACTTAATATATAACCTGATGTACTTTGTGCAATCGTAACTGTTTTTAGTTGTGGACATCTCAGGAGGTGACCTGCTGGCTAGGTAGTATGAGATGATTGGTCCTGCAGAAAGCATTCGAATTTGATTTCTATACGTCCGTCATCGCGAGGGCTGCCCACTCAGCGATACGCGTGTTAGTTGCACCACACCCACTAGGAAATACGTACCAACCTGAGTGCATACTACTCTTAATAAATAACATTTAACTCGAAGCAAATATTTATGTAATATGTTGATTACACTGTCCTCAATCATCCATAAAAATATTTGCAGTTAAACCCCTGCAAATGTAGCGTCCACCATTTTGAAAGTGTTTTGTTTGAAAGAGTTAAAAGCTCATTTCTCCTTCTATAAATAAACTACAAAAATGTTACAGAACCTTCTGTATTCACTAAAACCCAAAAACATAAAACAGTAATACCAATTAACTATAAATAAAACATACACGAGGAATTATCCTTTTTAATACTTTTAAGGCTCCTCTTCTAAATACTATAGTGTAAATAGGTTCACGAATTAATACATGAAGGCCCCATTGATTTCTTTTAGAAAAATAACATTACGATGCTATACAAGGACTAATCTTTAGTGCAAAACTATTCATAAAGAGTTTATTCCTACATCTACTTCTTGTTAATAGAATGAACGTTTGTAGAAATGGTTTCATTACCTGCTTCACATAGTAATTTTTTCCCTATATGTAGGTACAATGCGAATAGGAGAATACGGTAGTTTTAAGCGATAGTCTTTCCATGATCAAAACATAAAATACGAATGGATTCCAATTTGAGAAAAGCATAAGGATTTTAAAAATCAAACAAATAATATAGAATAGCTCAAAAATGGTAATTTCAACTTTAACAAGATCTCCATTTTCAGTTTTTATGATTTTGTTTATCTCGTGAGGTTCATCATTATACAAGCAAAAATCATCTAGAAGAACAACTTAAGAAGCATTCCCAGAAAATTCATGTTGTATATGTCATAAAAATATCTTGAATATACGACATATTAATCAAAATGCCTGTGGAGAAAGGACTACGTTTGAGAAAATAAAAATGCTTCCACATTTATCAATATCAAGGGTAGTTTGGGTTTTGGGGATTTTCTTGGGCACTTTCGTGTCGCATCCTTGAAAGATGAATCACGTCGTGTATATACCAACCATATTTGGTATTTAAGTGACTTATCGCTTTCGAACTATGCTCTTCTCACACATATTTTTCTAGAAATGCTTTATTGAATTTAAGGGACCTCCACCAGAAAACATACATTTAAATTTTATGTAATGTAGTACCTTCTCTACAAAAAATATATACAAGTACGTGGTAGAGAAAGAAAAACCGAATAAGAATTTACTATTTGAAAACATTTAAACAAAAAACAAGGAATATCTCGAAAATAGACTGTGTCACTTATTAAGATCTGCATTTTGTGTGTAGCAAGAGCTTCACTATCTTCTGCCATTTACGAGTTATGTAAAGGTTCAGATCAAAGAATAGTACTTCAGACGTAATTCCCAGAAAATTCAGTAATACAGGATGTTAATGAACTACACAGAAATATTTGCAGAGCAATTGGGGATATCCTAAACAAGTAATTTGAAATAGGAGACTTATGGCCTGTTGTTTGAAATGTGGAAGTTACGGCTATAGGTTTCTAAAGTGCTAGTGCGCCACTGATGACACTTGAGAGCACAACACACGAAAATGATGAGACTTGTCGGAGCACTCTCTCTGGTGCGATAGTTATGACATTAGTTTTCGAGTCAAAAGTTAACGATTTCGAGTCTTTAATTTTTGTTTGTTTATTTTTTATTTGTGTCTTTGGTTCTTTTTTTAATATTTTGTCTAAGCTTTTAATTGTTGTATAAATGTACGCACTTTACGGTGCAATTTCACATTGTCGGTGCAATTAATTACATTTCTTTCTAACAAAGGATGGCTACTGCTTAATATTTTCACATGCTGTACGTCTAAATGGAAAGGATGAACGAAGTTATATAAAACAGAAAGGAAATGCAACTCTTTGTGTCAGTTTCATAGAAACTGCTCGAAATAGTGACCTGTGTTTTCAGTACAAAGTTGACAGCGCCGAATGAACGAGTGTCGTACTCTGTCCAAAATTCCTTATGTGTGTCGAATAACTTCATATGCTGATGTTACTTAGGCAGTTAGATCCTCTTCTGAGGTAAAAGGTGTTTCATACATCAGAGACTAGAGCTGACCCCAGATTGGCACTGGCCAATCAGATTCACGTTCTTAGTTAAGAATTACGCCATTTCTTCCTGTTAGTATTTACGTATTAAAACACGCAGGAAAAAAAGCTTAACTGCATAACAAGAACATAACCTCTAACCTTGAGAATGCCGGATTTTGACATTATGAATTGGGCCACCAGTACGGTTACAGAAACACAACTAGAGTAGGCTACATGATGCAAGAAAGCAGTTATTTGCTGTTCAGTGTCGCACTGGCAGATGATTAGTTTGAGATATAAGAGATTCTTGAAGCATTAAATCTTGAAGACGCCAATAACGAGCTAGTAAGAATTGATATATCTATATTCGAGAAGCAGCTGTAAAGACATTCTCATACAGTAATTTTACACAGCTTGTTTAAATAACAACTTATCAGCATCTGATGCCATTTAGATTTAACAATTTAGGTTTAGCCGCAGACCATGCATTGCCTATATCAACTTGCTTATATTAGTCACGTCTACAAATACTGAAATTATTTCAGTGTAGTTCATCAACATACGGTAAATAAATAAATAAAAAATAAATGAATGAATGAATGAATAAATAAACAAACAAATAAATATAAAAATAAATAAATAAATATTACATTTGTGATGAAAATATTGTACAAATAGTACATTTTGTTTGAAATAGTTATCCATTTTGGAGATTATCGAAACTTCCAAAAGTGTGAACAATTAAAAGGTAGTTCAGGGAGTGGGGGATTGTTTTGAAAATGTTCGTGTCCCACTGCCAAGTTTGGTATCCAGCCAACTTTTAGTTTCTGAGTTTTGCTGTTCAGAAACACATATTGAGGTTTTTCCAACACGCGGTTTCTGGAGTTGGGGTTCTGAAAACTTGCATCTCTCGTAAAATATTGATATCGAGTTTTCAGGTGGAATGCAGTACATTCTATATCTATATCTACTATAGTATGTGGTTGTGAAAATAAACATGAGGCGTTTGGAATTTGGCTTTTTAAAAATGACATAATATGTTTGAAATTGAAAGAGAAAATTACTCTCTGCTGATAATATTTTATTATACATATAAAATACTTGAGCAACAGCTCTTATCTGACATATCTATAGTCACATATACCAAGACACATAAGAGGCTCAATTATAATAAGCTATTCTTATGCATAAAACTTATTATTTGCAATAAAACATTAAGTACCATTTCCAGATAACTAAATACATGTTAATAACATATCAACTGAAATAGTAACGGACTCTCATACTTCGGACTGAACTTTCTTTCTTTGAACGACCATGTTATACTCGTAAAGAGGAAGATTTTAACTATACTAGCTGTAACTCATGTATCTAAATGTAATGGACTAAGTGAAAATAGTTATGATGTGTAGCTCTGTTTCAATCTTTCTCTTTTTGACTATTTAAATATTTTACGTAGTAATTCCACTAAATATTTTCTTCATAGCCTTGAAGTACTCCATAATCTGCCCTAAAAATAAGTCATTGCTTATCCTATAGGATTCGCACAGAAGCGCGTGTGACTTATGTTACCTTCATAAATATGTATCATAATTTATTAATCCACCTCAATAAAATAAACAATAGTTTCCTAAAAAGAATTTAATATCTGAAATCTCTAGGCTTGCATATAATATGAAAAGGCATAAAACATGTATCAAATCAACTGATTATTCACACTCATGTATTAAGCAGTATATCTCATGCCATTAAGTGCTACAATGCACTATCTATAGAATTTCAGTTCTTCAAAAGTATAAAAAGTTTTAAAGGGAAGGTCGTTAAGCTATAACTTAGTACACGTTTTGTAGCTAACATTTTGGATCATTTTTCAATTCAAAATCTGCTATGATGCTTTGGCTCAATAAACCTGATAATGTAGGCGAATAAATAAAAATGAATGAATTCCATAAACCTTCGTTGCTTTATATAACTTTTATAAAAACTCTTATGTTATATCTCTAAAGGTCCTATGAGAAACCGACTGTAATATATACAGTAATTTTATGCTATACGCTTGTATAGATAAATATAAATATAAAATACAAATAAAATAAATATAAAAATAAATAATATCGATTAAACTACTTTATTTTGTCACTGGTTTCGATAATTTTAAGTACCTTTTAGAAAAATACTGGAATTTGTTTTTAAATTTGCTTCTCTAATTTCGTTTTAATGAAATGTAAATTGGAGAAAACAGATGCTGAAGTGGAGTGAGAATACACTTTTAAAATGGCATTCGGTTGCAAGTTGCCAGGCATTTTGGTCCACTTTAGAGTAATAAGTAGTCAGCATCTGTACACAAATGAGCGCGCGAATTAATAGTGTCAGCACTATGCCATTGACAGAATTAGGTCCTCTGAAATTACAACCTACAACAGCTGCATGTTCAAAAGCCGCTAAACAAGCAATTCTGGAAACGAAAGCCCTTTTTTCTGGAAAGGCGTTAAGTATATCATCGGTTTTTACGACTGCACAGTTTTCGTTCGAAGCCTTGCTCCCCCTTTTTCTTCTTTTCTTTCACCAGTAAATGCATTTATTATTGCTCTTTGCATTCCGAGTATTTAGGATTATACAAAGCGGTTTACCATTTGCATATACATCAGGTGAATCACCCAGATTATGCCATCTGTTGTATCCCTTTCCTTCCTTCCTTCCTTCCTTCCTTCCTTCCTTCCTTCCTTCCTTCCTTCCTTCCTTCCTTCCTTCCTTCCTTCCTTCCTTTCTTCCTTTTTTGGTCAATTTACGGTTTGAATATTAGCTACTTTTCTTATAACATTTTGATTTTAATCTATCAAGCAATATAGATGAATCCCATATATCATTCCTGGAGTTCCGGATTCGATTCCTAGCCGAGATAGCGCAATCATTCCCTAATATCCGGATGTCTTTACTACACGATGGAGCGTTGAGGCGTATTGACCTTCAGTGATCGGCGCTGCAATCGTTTCTTATCTTCTTGATTCTTCTTCTCTTGGTACAGGACACACTCCTGCTCATTTATGGTCCTCTACCCCTTATGCCATTTTAGACGCCGGGTGAGGGAGCCACAACTATGGACCGGAGAGAGGAATCTAGAGATGGGTGATCAGCCGGGTCCCCGGAGTAAGATTGAGGGGAGTAGATCAACGGAATGAGGGCGAAGTGGATGAAAGGA
This sequence comes from Mantis religiosa, assembly GCA_030765055.1. Classification (NCBI taxonomy): domain Eukaryota; kingdom Metazoa; phylum Arthropoda; class Insecta; order Mantodea; family Mantidae; genus Mantis; species Mantis religiosa. The sequence goes on along the minus strand of CM060948.1, from coordinate 188,597,948 downwards.
AAGAGGATAATGGAGCAATATGTGGAATGATGGCAGTGGTAATTGGAGGATCCGGAGAAAACCCGCCCCAGCGTCATGTTGTCCACCACAAATATCACTTTGCGGTCGCCTGGGATCGAACGCGGGCTGCCTTGGTGAAAGTCAAGAGGTCTAACCACTCGGCCACGGCATGGCTATCCTCTTGATTAGAAGAACGAAATATTAGTAACTTGGCTTAAAGTAGGTGACAAAACACAAATGGAGTGATTGGAAGCTGAGTGTTTCTGACATAAAAGTTTAGCCAGTTAATTATTATAAACGCAACATAGGTGCATAATAATAAAGATTAATCTTAACGATTATATATATAAATTAAGCATGTATTCATGCGATTATTTATTGTAATGTGTTTCAAAGAATGAAAATGAGGTTTAAAAGGCCTATCTTCTGCAATTTCCATAACGAAAAAAGATAAATAAAGAGAAAACCAATTAAATTAGTTATTACACTTCTGTTATTAAATAACTATTGCAACTATAGGAAGTGCACGGTAATATAACTAATTTTCTAGTATAATCAGTCTGTACAACGGGAATAATTTCTGAAAATGTGATTTACTCAACTGGTAAAGCAATATTGCCGAGCATAACACCAGCAATGTTCCGGCACTGACAATTGTCTATCATTGTGTCTATTATCGTATACAAATCATCAATCTCGAGCTTCTTGTTTCAGTAATCCAGCACTTTTCCCAATACTTATCAATTCTTTTAGTCTTTTAGTTACAGAAGAGCCTTTGGCAATAAAGGGAAGCTTTTCTTATTAAATAATAATCTGTAATTATAGGAAGTATGTGGTAATTGAATCAATTTTCTGAACCATTATCAGTCTGTACAAATAGACGATTGGCATAATATGAACACAATTTAAATGAATCACAATGTTAAGTTATACAAAATGAAGTGTATATAATTTTAAATACTGTTATTTCAATTACTAATGAAACACAAATTTATATCAGTTCAGTAATGATGAATCTGAATGAAAATATATATAAAAATAACGACATATTTATAGTTTTGGTTTACATCATATTCTATAAAATAAATACCCTCCGTCCGACATGGCTACTGATTAATATACATTATGCAAAACATGCCACGGAAATCAAAGATAGGCAACTTTCTACTGACTTTGATTCAACGTACCTGGAGGATTAACGTGCAATAGGTACAATCACAGATAATTTATCAGCAATATCTACTGAAGAATCACAAAGAGATTTTGATTCCCCCTTCCTTCTCCTTGTTAAAATATTCAATCACGTCTCGCACCTGTCGATGTATGACGCGTTGCTGTGATTGCATCTGAGCAGAGTGCACACACAATGGACTCGCCGTGTACGTGCGATAAGCTCACGTAAACATATAGTCGGCATATTTTCCGGTACGTCTCCTCCTCTTCGCTGTGCAGCAATTTTGAAAAGGAATTAAACCATTGGTTAAAACATACAGTGTAATGGTTTTACAAATATCAAAAGTTGTATTTCAGGTCAAATATTGTAATATTATCATAGAAGTTGAACAGGGCTATGAAATAAAACAATAAAAATATAAAGAAAATAAATATAAAGAATGGGATAAGTACAAAAATCACGCTTTAGGAAGATCTCATTCTATGCTTTCACGTTGATCTGGGAGGGCAGTAACAAAACAAATACTTTATTGTATAACTTCTGGATGATTTCTGAACTTTTGGATTGTATACCTAAAGTGTTTTCTGAATGTGGTGGTTCCGACTTCGCAATTTATAAAATTCGTTTGTTAAATTCTGTACATGCCGCCGATCTTAAACTTGTATTTTCACAGGATACTCTGATATAATGGTCTTAGGCCTGAGGAAACGGTTGAAGATCAACTCCTGGCTCTACCACACAAATCCCTCAAGTAGACAATGTCAACGACATCAAGCAAAGATTTATGGAGAGCAGTAGTGACCTCCAATCGATTTGTTAGACTTGAGCGGGAGTACCAGTAATTATCTCATGCAAAGTTACGCCCTGATTCATTAATATCTACAACGGTTATAAGATGAGAATTTTAGGCATTAGAAGATTTTGAGATTTGTGCGAGCGCATGAACTTTCAGTATCATAAAACTGGCTATCCTCTGCTGTGTCTGGATGCAGTATAATTCAGAATTCCTCATTTCCTTCAAACAAATTTACACTAAATATAAAGCGACATCTGTTAGTTCACAAGGAAGTTATTTCTAATGCGTATCTTCTGCATCAGATGTTGCATAAATCAGGTAACTATGCTAGCTGTGATAGTATTATCAACATGAGAATACCAATTTTTGGTTTTGACTCAAAATGTCACAATTCATTCCAAATCGAAAACGGTTCCAAAACCTTTGAGTTTGTAAATAAAGCAAACCTTTTTAATAGTACATCCACCGAGACTTAAGCAGCCAAAAGTATTTTGCATACTGAAACTGATTCTTAGCGAGAATTATTAGACTTTACTTTCAATTTTTCAAAACTTGTTTTCAATGTATTTTTGACTTCAGGAAACAATAAATTAATGAATAAATTTTCATGTTATTTCCACATTGTTTAACGCGCTATATAATCTAGTTTTCCGTTAAGCATGAAAATGTTTTCATGAAACAGTTCCAAACTAATGTGTAGTGTTTAACGCCCGCTTTTACTACATACGGCACCGCAGGCGGTAACACTGATGATACATGAGATGAAGATGGAGCACCGGTGGAATGAGATGGCGGGGGAAACCGGAGGTCTCGGAGAAAACCCGCCCCAGCGCCGTGTTGTCTACTACAAATCTCACTTTGCGGTCGCCTGGGATGGAACCCGGGCCGCCTTGGTGAGAGCCAAGCGGTATAACCACTGAGTCACGGCGCGGCCTGTTCCAAACTAGGAGGAAGCCAATACTGTTGTTATTTATTCTTATTGAAAAAGACATTCATTCCACATTGGAAATGCGGAACTCGTCAGATGTAAGTTATAGCGTATACAGATTTATGATTCTATTGATTTTACATTCTACTAGCATACTTACCTCAGGATACACCTTAATACTGAAAAAGAAGCACATAAAGCAGTTCTGTTGTATATGTATGTACCTAGTTGTTACAAAGCGTGGATATCACTCGAACAGAGTTCAAATGTATGCATTACACTACTGGATATAATAAATAAGTACAAAATATGGAATAAAAAGTAAGAATATTGCCAAAGATGAAAGCAGACACCAGAAGAGAATACGAAGAAATGCTAAAGCGCCCAAATTCTCTCGCAGATTATCAGCAAAGCCGTATAAAATCAAGATAGAAATTCAAAAGAAAGCCTTGACCAGTTAGAAGTTTTGTTGTAGATGTAGCTTATATGCATTCCTGGTTACAAAAAGCAGTAGTTAGTCTGCAAAAATACATTTTATCCTGTGTACTCACATCATCAATGGGTATGTCTCCGGATGCAAAATTCTGAAACCAATAACGAAACCAAAAACAAAATAAATGAAGGGCTTCAAATTAAAATATGCATAAATAAATAAATTAAAATAAAACTCATACAACAGTCCAGACGTAGTTCAAGGAGCAGGTTATTGACAATAGTATGTAAAGACATTTGAAATTAAGTTGTAATATTTCAGGATTGGTTCATGTTAAATAATACTAAATAAAAAAGAAAGCAATAAATTAGGAAGTAAGTAGTTTTATTGTTCTAGTGACTTAAAAACTTAAGATGATGTTAAGAATAAGAAACATTTGATTATAACAGAAACCATAAACTTTCAAAGCCATTTCGTAGAATAAAGAGCTATGTCTAACCACTGTTTCAATGTCAAATAGAAGTGTTGATCTTCTAACTATTGCAAAGTTGTTGTGGATATCTTAAACAGCAGTTGCTCATATAAAATATTTCAACAAGAGCTCTGTTGTATTTGTACATGTAGGCTCTCCACAACAAAAACTACTGGTTGCAAAGTGTAATACAAATATGGTGTTGCCGTTTGCAGCACATAAAGAGGAATGCCTGAAATCTGAATTGAATAAACGTCAGTGTGTATCTCTTGTAGCACAGCTGACTTCCACCAGTCCACGTGTTTCTGGTTTCTCCGGAGTAACGTTTGTAAGAGAGTTGTGATTCTCCATGTAAATCGCTCAAATCTGTAGCTGGAGTCATTTAGAAGAATATTTCTCCAATCTCCATAAGGTTAGAAATGGCGGCTTTATTACCCATAACTGTTGTGCCAATAATATTCAAAACCATTGAAAGTCCAGAATTCCTCCACTATGCAACGCAAACAATTTTCAAAATTCTAGTATTCACAAAGTTTTCTCTTAAGATCTTTTGTGCCAGCCAGAGTTTGAGTAGCTGCACTATATAATATATATATATATATTTGATAAAATTACAAAATTTGATAAAAATTACGTTACATTATATTCACATTCCCCTCCCACTATTGCTTCTTATGTTTCATCTGCGAATTATTCCTTTGAAACCTATTTTCTCCACCTATATTAATGAACATAAAAATGACTATTTATTTTGGGTATAACAGGTATCTGAAAACTGAAGCCATAGCCCAGTTTTTCGAAAGCGAACCTTTACTTCTGTACTGATTTTGAAAATCTTTATTTTTGCACGAACATAAGAAACAAAAGTGTGGACTTAAGTAATAAAATGCAAACAAATATGGAAAATTCAAAATAATAAACGCAAATAATTCTAAATTTGGTCACTAAAACTATTTTTAAAAAAGAAGTGCATTTTAATGCGATCTACATATTTTGTGCAGAAAATGTTTATCCCTTCAGGCTTACCATTAATACAAAAGGAATGAAAATTCGTTCAAAATTAAAAGGGCGTCACATTCTATTTCCAGAAAAGTCAAGCTATATATCCTTTACTTATTCAAATATTTTAAACATGCAAAATTTTAGAATATGAGCTACTTTTATATTCTATGCCACATATATCTAATAGGTAAATTGCATTCCAACAAAAAGTTCGATATCGAGTTCTCGTAGGAAGTACACGTTGTGTGGCACCATGAATACCTGCCAAAAATCGTTTTTCGAAAAACGGCAGTGAGTGTGTGTTTGCGCGCGCATTAGTCTGTGAACAGCGGAATTGTAGGCACCAAAAGATTAGCATTATTGCCTTAAGCCCACTTTGATAGTCTTAAATTCTTAAGATGTACGATAATAAACAGCGTACATCCATAATTTTGAATGGCTGGTACATGTGTTTACATTTTAAAAGTTTGCAACCCTAATACTCGTACAGGCGTTGAAGGGACCATATGTGAAACATGCGTGTGTAGTGTTTCCAGATTATTCTGTATATTTAGAAATGTCCAACATTTACTGTGATGAAGAGATTCTCTCACTTTTCCTTATGTTCATAAATTATTGCTCTCGTGAGTTATGTTTAAGAAGTAGTTAGTAGCGATTAGATTGTTAAAGGTTTTTATTTAGTACTCTACAAATACAGCGGGAGTTCTATTAATAAATAAAAAAGGCATACGCTAAAAACGAAACGTCAGATAGGTAAATACCAAACTTGGTATTTATGTACAGTATCTTCCAAAGGTGCAGCAGGTTTTTAAGGTTTTTAAGAAATCATCCTACATCAAATCATCTGTTATATTGCACATTTTTCAAAACACATTTTGATAAAAATAAATTCCATTTAATTATTACCCGGGATTGCCCGCCTTGGTAGCGTGGTGGTAGCATGTCTTCCTCACGTTCAAGAGGTCCCGAGTTCGAATCTCGGTCAGGGTGGGTTACCTGGATAAGGTTTTTCCGGGGTTTTCCCTTATCCTGAAAGACGAATGTCGGGTGACTCTAAGCTCCATGGACCCCGAGCTCATTTGAGCATCATTTCACCCATTCCATTCATCGTCCGATATCACTTCACGTTGGAGGACGTAAATTACAAAAAACATAAACAAATGGAGGCGCTGTAATCTGCTTACACCGCAAGGCTGTCTATCAGAGGGAGGCAGAGCTAAACAGCCTTTCACAAATATATGCATTTATTGAAGACAGAAGATGTGCTACACTAAGGAGCAGAACAAAATTGACTCATTTAATTCTGATATGAAGATCTGTGAGCTTCCATCTATGGCGATGTCGTTTAAAGGATGCATATCAGCGGTTACGTCTGTAGAACTGTTGTTGTCCTCTCTGGAATCCATAAAACCGACTAAGGTATTTGCTTCCTCTTCCTCTTCATCTCCATCACTGCTATTGAAATCTACATTGATTACTATTCGTTCTATTTCTTCTTCCATCAGGGCATATCGGTGCCCGTTTTCTTCTTCTATGGATATAAATTTGATGCACGCATTTCTCCAAACCTCTTCAGTGTTGTTTGAACACTTTGGTTGGTCCTTTAAGCGCGTTTAAAGTCGTAGAGCACACATATTTTTGCTTCATGATATTCCAATCAGTTCAATGGGATGACGTGGCAATCTATATCCTGGCGTTCCACTAAAATGTGCCGCATATACCTACATTTTTGAAACTAAATCCTATTTCCTTCAATATTCAATAGAATGTGCTTTTTCCACTTCCGAAATTAATTTTCTCTTTAACTGCACAGAATAACTTCTTCACTGTTAAAATTTCTTCATGCATTTCATGATAATGAAAAATAGTAATGCAAACGACGCACTTACCGGAATCGTTGTTTGAAACTTCTTTTTCCGATTACGTTATTTAGCTGGAGTAGTAACTTTTGTATCTGAAACACTAACTTTTTTCATATTTTTAACGATTCTTTTTACTGTGGCTTCACTTTTCCTACTGCAGTAGCTGTTCTAGTCACTGTCCTTTGCAAAGGAAAAACTAGACCATTTTGAATTGGAATCACTCTGAATAATCCTTCTGCTTTGGAGTTTACAACCCTCCGAGGTGACTTTTACCTTAAGTTTCCAAGTTTGAAAATAATTATTATTAGAGACACTTACTTTGTGATGCGGCACAACACTGTACTACGGTACTCATGCGTCACACAACAGTTAAAAACTAGATTAACAACTTAATACGCAGCCTATAGCCAATTCATCACAACATGCATAGTCATACTAACGCCACACATAAAAAAAAGCTCAAGCAATTTGTTCCCGGTAATATAGAGACCTAATAAGGACCGGTGTACGAATGTGAAAGGGCGGAAAGACACCATTGACTTGGAATTTAAGTCTTAATAATACAGTTTAATTTTCTTGTACTGACGACTGATATTCTCACAGTGGCAATTACGCAAGTCTGCCGTGAGAGAGTACTATGCGCTCAAGGTCATCGACTGGCTGACGTGACTAGAAAGTTCTCGTGAGAAATAAACACGCGTGAAGGATAGCTGACATCTCATTCAGTATTTTTTGTTAGCATGTACATGTATACCGATGCTGCAATAACTTAATTATTGAAATGAATTTTGACGAAAAATTAATAAATCAATACAAATGGCATATAGAATATTAGAAATGAATCAATATTATGTTATTAATCGTATAAAAGTGTTTTAAAACAGTTTTAACATCCTGGTGATAACGATGAATTTAAGCCTGACTTCACAAAAACAGCTCCAGGTCTTACCATGACACAAGGCATGACCGCTGCATCCTTTATTTTCATCTTCACAGGTATTATAGATAGCAATTCTCTGAGTCTCACAGACACGGTTTGACATGCTAGAAAACTGAGCTTATCAAACAAGTAGCTCCCAAATTGCTCTAGAATCACTCGAGGCTGAATGCAAGTGGTACTCTCGGAATTTAAACTTGAGTTCTTAAACGCTGCAGTTCTACGAAAAACTATGCTGTTGTACTTGTTGTTATTGTTGATGATGATGATGATGGCAATGAGATAGTGGCCTCGTTATATCAGTAGAAGCCTACACGTAGGCTCATTGAATACTTTGTCCCTCTCACTCAGGGCTTCACACAAATCCTATGTTTTCGATAAAACAGTCCGCGTCGTTCTTATATCCTCAGGTTCCAAGACAAATGTGGTTAAGGATATGTATCTACCATGAAAAAACTGTGTACTGTTAGTATGCACTGGGAGAGTTCATAACTCTTTACACATTTCCCACATAAAGGTCTTTAAGTTCCATTACATGCCGCGTCGTAGTTGAGTGGTTAGAACGCTCGACTCTCACCAAGTCGGCCAGGGTTTTCTCCGGGATCTCCTGTTTCCTCCACCATCATTCCACCAATTGCTCCTTCATCACCTTTCCTATCATTCATGTCACCCTCATATTATCATCCACTTCTCTCAGCCTCACACCAGGCATCGAGTTCATCACTAATTCTGGTTTTCTATCCGATCCAAAGCTTCCGTTCTTCAGACCCGACCTTAAGGGATAGAGGAAAAAGACTCCCCTTACATAGCGATAAGTGGTATGCTAGGGATAAGGTAAAGAAGAAGATGTTCCATTATTTATAAATGTCTACGCAGTGTAGCTATTGCGATCCGTATGATAGCCGATAACAACTCGCTATAGATCCGGTTAAATTAAAAATAATCCATAATTCTGCCTGGACCCAAAATTAATTAATGTGCTTGCCTGGCATTGGTTTTATTATTCCAATATTGAAGATGAGCTTTACTTGTTAGTTGAGGTATCTCATACTTGATAATTTTGAGGGAGACGCCACGTAATACATGATCCTTTGCGAGCATACCTGCCATTTCATTGCCTCTAATTTTTGCTGCTCGGAACGCAAAACAATGGTGACCGGCCGCTGTCACAGAATATACGTATGTGGTCGAGTGTACATTTATGTCATGCTATTAGCTTTCTCTCCGATTAGGAAATATTCCTAAAATTACACTAGTATAATATACAGCAGCAAGTTTACTGATGACCAAATTGATTTATATTACCTGCATTTTAAAAATAGTCCAGTAGTTTCTAATGCTTTTTCGAAAAGTATGTTAGGAAACAACTTTGAAACTTTCTCTTACTTTGAGTGTCTGCTCCATTCCTTTTTGTTCCAAGACGTTAGGTAAGCGGTTTATACGCTATAGTGGTGCAACGCAAGCTTAGACTTCTAACAGCCCCTTTGGAAAACAGATGAATTACATATCTAAACGTCCTTATCGAGATGCGAGAGTTATCGATAAAAATCGCGGCGTGTTCCTACTCCTGTTTATTATGTGAGGGCTCCTTACTAGGGCGGATGTTATGATGGAACAATAGAACTGCTATCTGCATACTGACAATACATAACAGCATCTCTCCTCTTTTTTCACCTGGGAGGAGGATACATTAATCAATCGAGAGGGGAGTACGGAGGTGCAAGACAGACATATGGGTCGAGGTCAGAGGTGCAAGGGTCAATCTCTTTTCTTTTTGAGCCTTTTCCCATTCCCTGATTATGCCACAGTTTTATGGTATAGAGTATCTATGAAGTAAAATAACATTTCTAGAAGAGAAGTGTAGGTACTTATTTGGTGTACATTCAGACGTGTTATTCTGAAGCTTTTAATATTAAAACAAATACGTTGAACTGTTTGCTGTCATAATTAAAGTTATCTGAAAATTTCATTTAAATGGTAAGTTCAAATAATTTCTGGTTTATTTATTTTAATCAATTAAATTCTGTAAAATGCACAAACTAATTCAGTAATTTTTGGCCTTACTGATCAGACATATTGTTGAATGCATCTCATACGTGCTAATAACAACCAGAGGAGAAAAACATATTGCATAAACTTTCATTCTACAGAAATAAAAGAAATATTTCCCATCAGAATATAATACATGCCCTATCGAAATTGTGGAGAACCCTGTTATGTTGATGTTACATGCGATTCCATTCCATTTCTAATGCTTTGGAACGTACAACTGTTTGTATCATATGGGCTTGCTGATTTTGTTCTCAACAGGAAAACTAACATTTATGAAAGTATCACGTGGTCATTAATTACAATTATCTTAATATTACCTCTATAATCGAGTGGTCAATTTGATTTTCGGAAATACTTCTTTAATCGGAATCATGACAAAGCCTGGAAGGATGGAAGTAAGGGTAAATATGAGGTAGTTTATGAATAAAAAGTAATAAAACCCAGCATTAAGAAATCTGAACATCAGTGCGGGATAATATAATCAGGTTGTTTCTTATGCCAAAGCCCCCGTTATGGTGTGGAAGTAAAAACGGGCTATACATATGAAAGGATAATACATTTTTTTCACAATTGCTCCTTCACACTAGATGTGTATAGGCAATAGGTTCGAAGGTTGAAAAAAATTAAATACCCGATAGTGACTCGAACCACGGATCTCACCGATGGTTTTACTGTTGGAGCTACCATAGTGGGATGTACACAAGTCCTGCACACTAATGGAGGGCGAAGGGCTATCTAGCATACCTCCTCTGTATTGCCATTTGCAGACCTAATTACAATCGTGTTCAAGAGGCAGCGGATTATAAGAAAGGAAAGAATTTACCGTGTTACATTCACATGACTTTATTTTTGTTAATCTTCTTCACAGTATACTGAATCGTAAAACACAACTGAATAGCGCAGTACTTTAATAATGTAAACAAGTAAGAGATATTTCGCTTACGGTTGATACCACAAATAATAACGGTTACCAGTTACCCTTTCAAATGCCCGCCTCGGTTGCGTAGATGGTAGCATGTCTGCCTCACGTTTAAGAGGTACCGAGTTCGAATCTTGGTCAGGGTGAGTTACCTGGATAAGGTTTTTTCCGGGTTTTTCCCTTATCGTCACAGACGATTTGCGGGTAGCTCTAAGCTCCATGGACCCTGGACACATTTGAGCATCATTTCACCCCTTTCATTCACCGTCCGATATGACTTAACGTTGGAAGACGTAAAATTACAAAAAAAAAAAAAAAAAAAAAAAAAAAAAAATCCTTTCAAATCACAGGCTATTTCCAGAAAGTCCGTGGTATAAATTTTAGTTTTCGTGTAAATGTCTTAAATATATGGTATTTTAAGCAAATTCGATTGCTTTGAGAAAGAAAATCGAAGTATTTTGTATGTAAAGGTTAGTTGGGGACTGAGATTTTTTTTGGGGAAATTTTCGTGTCACATCATTGGAAGATAAACTTAGGTAACAAATTATGTATTTATCCACGTTTTCAGAAAGTTATGCTGTTCACACACATTTACACCAACTTACACACAGACAATTTTTCTTCTAAAAATGCTTTTTTTTTTTTTTCATCAGTGGGCCTGGAAACATCTATTTTGGCTGAAATCTCGATATAAAACTTTTTGGTGGGGTACAAAAATTTCTTTATCAATGGTATATGGTAGATAAATTAAAATGATGTGGAAATGACGTCACAATTGGAGGTAGTTTTACATCTATGTTGACAAATAACTGGATATGATAAACCGTATGGGAAGCGTAACGAGGACATTGCTTTCGCGTACTAGTACAATGACTGACAACAGTATGGCCCCATTACGTTTGCAAGTAATTGGAGGGGGGTGTATTATTGACATGCGTATGCAAATATGACATCAGTGCTAATTTAAATACAATAGAAATGATCTGAGCTTGAATGCTTAGCAGCTAGTTTCTCGAGTGAGAGAACATGAAAAGCATTAATACATCGCTGTCAGCGAATCCGGGACCCAGCCTTCTTGATTTGGCACGCGAAATAACAGTTTACCAAGTAGCTACTTAAATTACACTATTATAACGATTCCGTCACATAAGAATATATTTTGTGAAAATTTCGCCAGTGAAACACATTTCCCCTATATTTTATTCATTGAGCACTCCTGAAAGAGTGGCCAGTAACAACTGGAGTAATATTTTCCTTCACTCCTGTTACAGGTGTTATTAAATTAACGTCGAAAGCAGCTGGTTTTGTGTATATGTGTGATGTGTTTGTGTTCTGGTTTAGTGTGTGTGTGGGGGGGGGGGGGTTCCAATTGTGAAATGTGAAAAGCCTGCAAAAGAATAGAAGTGCAATGTTTTAGACAAAGTGGAAGACTTTTTGTAAAGAGGTATCATTACGGTACAAGGGGAATAGCCTTTTCTTAATCAATGAGCTCCATAGCATGGCTGAGGCGTTTGTTTTGCAGTTAACAGTAATAATACATTTCATAAAGTTTCTTTACCCATTATTGAACTACTATATTACTATATATAGTTTATCAAATGTGTCGGTGCGGGTGGCTCTATTAATTAGGTGGTGGCCTACTGATCTCAAGGTTGCGGGTTCCAACCCGGTCCAGACCGATGGTTTTTAAGCTTGCTTAAAAGTAACAACCCATTTCCACTGGCATTTAAAGAAATCCCGTAGGACGATGTTCTGGTACACCGGAAACTATATGATCACAATTGACTCCGTCCTTAACAAACTATTTATCTATTTTTTCAAGTATAGGGCATGCATTTCTGTAAAATTTAATTTTGGTGCTTAATATAAATTTGGGAGATAATGATGATAGCTTCTGGAGTTCAAGAAAAGAAATAGTTGGGGACGATGGTAAGCTCCTCGATGTGTTCACGAGATGTAAATCATGCAGTGGTACTGGATACTTTGTTTATTTGCAAACTCATTCTCGGATTGGCAATATTATAGTAACCCTTAATTTACTGCCGGAAATAGTTTAAATTAGTAATAATGCATTTATATACTTGGTAAAAGTTTGGATAGGTAGACTAGGTTTGAAATATTCAGTGCCATAGCAATCCTACTCTACGTATCCAAATCTTAGCCTACAGAGGCTAGTGTGGAAGAACGATTGATTTCCAAGTGTAAAAGTTATGTTTAAAAGGTAGGTCATAGTCATTGGCTGGAACATTATACTCATTTTATGACCAAAGAAGGAACAAAATGACTACCGAACGTATTAAAGCGGCTGTTTTAAAGTGAAAATGTTTACAGAATTATCGAATATAATAAAATAGTTAATACAATAACATTATTATTTGAAAGAACCTTGTATGTCTTATCAATAATTGCATTTTATCTAAAGTAGGCTTATATTTCTCCCTTCAGGTTTTATAGCGATATAAAATTCAGCAAAGCACCAAGAAAATTTTAAATAAATAAAGTAAAGTAAATAAAGATGGCAAAACTATACTCGTTTAAAGGGTTGTTTAGGGTGTTAAAATATTCTGAAACTCTCCGTATTCACACACGAAGTGTTTGATAAGTATGAAATGTTGTGTACATCTCACCTAAATGTGATAGACAAATAGTGGTAAATATGGAAAGACCTAACATTGTATTTAAAACCATAAAAAGAACTTAGTTCGAAAAACGACGAAAGATAAATTGAAATGCTATAAATCAGTTAACATCCCTTTGTTAATTGTTTGCGAAAATTGGACAGTTATATCCAAGGACAAAAACAAAATGCCAGCAGGAAATATATAGAACATTTAACTATAATTAAACACGGACGAATACATAAAAAGGAGGGCGGGTTGCGCAACACTGACGACCCGGAACAGACTGCCTAAACGATAATGTTCTGATTTTATGTACTTGAGTTATATTCACGCGGATATTTTTCATAATGTCATTTGAAACAATCTCTACCTATAAAGTGGAAGGAATTTCATTTATATAAAGTTAAATTGATACCAGCGTTACGTTAAACCCGTTAAAAGTTCTCTTTTGTGGTTTCAAAGAAAAGAATTTGCATATGATGTCTTCATGCATATACCACTATCAACTTTTCACTTATGAAATGCATTTTCGTTGTAGTAAGCAGCTTTTGGAAAGTTCTAGAAGGGTTAATTTTAGGAAAGGTAAACAAAAATGAAGGCTTAATGCTTTATTTTAAAAAAAAACTTAAATATATATGCATGTACATGGTATATCTATAAGATATGTGTGTTTGTGTTTGTTTGTGTGTGTGTGTGTGTGTGTGTGTGTGTGTGTGTGTGTGTGTGTTTGCGCGTGCGCGCTTTAGAAAATAAGCTTCTGGGACATTTTTATATAAGCGTTTGTAAATTTATAACAAGTGAGTTGATTTCAGGAAGTTTTCGGTTTGCATCCTTACCAGGCGTCTCGTTTTCAGCATTAAATTTGGCAATTTTCTTATGTATTAATCTAATTTCCACCCCCCCGAGATATCTCAAAACACGAAATACCAATACAATCTCTATCTATTGTACATTTGAGTGCAATCCAATACTCCCTCTGCTAAGGTGCGTATCAATTATGGAAGGTGAGTATGTTCTTAACTTTGTTTTGCTTCAATTTCCTTTTTCTGCCAGCAAAACTGCATACAAAGACATAAAACGCCTACAGAGAAATGATTGGAGTTTAAAATGTATGTTTACGGCATTAATATGTTAATATATAATGCTAACAATTTGTACTTGCAGAACTGAAATTTTAATCCATTGCCTATGGATCCTTATGCTTATAAGCGACAGCGGTGGTCTCCCTTCTGGAAATTTTACGCTCGATTCCTGGCCAGTGCTAATGGCCCCAGACTCGAGTGGCTTCGATGAGTGGTAGAAACATTTCAGAGCACTTAGCTATCTCTTTGTCGGATGGTCCTTCAATACCTCCGCCTGAATATTTTCCTCTCCATCTGTCCCGCCTTTCATTCACAGTGAAATCAATCAGTGATAGACGATCGATCGTTAAACTGATTAGAATCTAACAACGCCGTAGAGGGCTGATGGTGTTCCATTCTTGAGTAGCACGCTTGATAAATTCGTCCTCAAGGGGCCAAAGATTATTTAATTGAACTTGAAAGAAGGACTTGTTAAGCTACAAGTTACTGAATTTCTGGTATAGAACCCTATAAATTAATCTCTGCGGTACCTCACATCCAGCTAATTTATTTTCCTAATTATCTCAGTGGTTATCAAGAATAATGTTTGGACGTGCAACTAATGATAATGATAAAATAAGTAAGCCTGTGTATCTTCGGGGGAGGGCATAGCACTCCGGACTGAATTCTAACCTAGTGAACAGATAATGTGTAAGTAATATGTCAAAATGAAACTTAAAACACGAAATTAGGTCGGGGTTCCTAATTCCATTATTCTGAACTTGATTTCCTGTTCAGTTATTCCTGTAACTCAATTAACTGAATACACAAAAAGGATGCAGTTCGTTCATCTATTTTTTCATCCCCTTTCTCTTTCTGTCTCTCTGATTTAACCAAGTACTAAAGGCTCCAATTAACCCACAATTAGAGCAAAACATTTAACAACCTCTAAAATAACCAACACAAATATTTTGGATGGACACCTGAGCATGACGTGATAGATACCTAAAGAGAAGCTTTACGTGAATTTAACAGCACAAACTATTAAGAGCATAATTAGTTAAACTTAAAAACAGTAAATATTATGGTAAGCCTATTTCAAGTTACCACGTTAGATCCCTTCGGATAATCCACAACCGAACTAGTCAGACAAAGCATCAACTGTAATGTGTCTTTACTAGAGCGATTCTATTGTCAAGAATTTGGGGGAGGTAGAAGAGAGAGACAACATAAATCCGGCGGGAACTTACTCTATAAACACCCATGAAATTCCCTCCAATCAACAGCCTAAAAGTGTTCCTTCACAGCATCTCTGTCTCTCTTTCTTACCTCCCATATGTTTAAACAGGTTCGGTCTAGTTTGATTCAGTTTAAAAAGTTGTCAAAAGAAAGAAAATAGAGAAAACTTAACCACTACTGTCAAGTAAGTATACAAGCCGCTTTGATTAACAAGAAAAGCTTAACGTAATAGTCGGAATATGCCTTAGTAGAAGAGGAGCAACTTGACAACTTGAAACAAAGTACCAGTACAATAAGAACTTATATCAGCACAGTCAACTCTAATCCAAAATTATAGTATATGCCCAACGCATTTCATTTTAATGAGCGCCCAAAATATTGTGAAGGATTAGCAATTATTGTTTAGAATCACCATGGCAACACTATATAATGCTACTGGAAACCAACATTGAAGATTTACTAAAGAGAAGTGTGCACGTACAAGGAATTGTTCTACAAATAGCAACAACTTAAATGGTAACTCAGAGACGTTTATGAAAACTTAAAGCCGAGTTTGTTTAGAATTCTAGAAAAATGGAAAGCGATTTTTCAAACTGTTTCTAACCATATCGTCATATTTTCAGTATTTATAAAATAACTTGGAATAAAAGTTGTTTAAATTAATGTAAAATAATATAAAGGATAAAATACTGGAAATCCTAGTTCCTGGAAGTACTATATTTGAATCTTAAATATTAGTCGATAACTATATGAGCAAACAAGGAACCGTCGTTTACCAAAAGTACATTTAAAAATACTCTGCAAAAGTACATCTAAAAATAATAACAAAGTAGGACACCCAATTGGACACCAAATTGAAAAGTGCAAAGCTAATCGAAAATGTTTCGTTAAGAATGAGGTTAAATGCTTAATATCATTAAAATCATTAATCTGGGTATTCTTCCAAAATCATTTCTATTGTTTCGACTATATGTAGATATATGCTTTAAAGCAATTTATTAAACCCTAATTTGAGTAAATTTATATCAGTGTGGTTGTTTCAAGATAGTAAAGAGTTCGTCATAGGGGGTGTCGGATATTTTTTCACGTTTGCGGCCTGTAGTAACGATGTCAAACAATTTGAGAATGTTACTTAACATGCATTCCCAGCATGCCAAAATATCCAATGTGCATGGGATCACGAATTACGAATTCCTCGTAACCGCTTGGACAGGTAATAAATAAAGGAAGTGTAAAGGAGAAATTCTGAACATCTCTCTGGCCTACAGAACAAAAGACTTACGAAACGCGAAGGTAAATGCTAACATACCAAAGAAAGATTCAATTTATCTGCTGAAAAAGGGGCAGAAATTATCTTAATTTTACTAAACCTAAATTACTTGCGGCTAAGAAAACTGTTTCGCAAATGTATGGCTAATGTTCAGCTTTAACAAGTGAAATAACAAAGGGAACAAAATCGCATCAAGCACGGGCCTAACAATAAACACAACGAAAATACTCCTGCTATATGTCAAAACTTGTTGTACTATTGTTGTCTTTCATCTGTTTCACAGAGAGCTCAACTCATTCTCTATCTGCTACTGCATTGGACGCTATAAAACGTGTGCTCACGTCTGTTGATGAACATATCGAAACAAGAATATGGATGGATGCTAAATTTCTTATCTACCTAGGTTAGATACCTTTTAAGATAAATTTCCCCACCGCAAAGAAAATACATTTTCGAATATGACGAAGTACTTAATTTAAAAAAGTGGCAATTACAATAAATGTTCATTGGGATTTTTCTTCTTTCTTTTGAGTGTTGCCTATAGAGAACAAAAGGTATCTATAAAGCGTGTTTTAATATGTGGCCGTTAAAGGTTTATAAGAGTAATCTGTATCATATAGAGGAAATCTAAAGAAGGTTGGAATTTCATTGACTGTTTCTTGATTAGATTGGTTGAAATAGATATATTGTAGTTTCAATTTACTTATTAAATATTTAACTGTTTTGAAAAATATTGTTGGTCATTTCATTATTACAAATATTCCGCTAGACGACATAAGTGATATGATCAGGTACTCTCTTCTTTCAGTTTTCAACTATACAATGTTCATTGATCCAGAAGATTTTGTTCATTTAATTCAATTTTTCCTAAAATATTGCATTCCTTTCTTAACTATCTATATCATATAGGGAAGCTATAATGTAACTTAAACAATTTAAGCAAAATGAATGATGGGAAAAGTACAAGGATGAAAAATTAACACGAATGAATTTAAAAGGTGCTATTATATAAATCACTATTTTTAGTCGTTCAGCTGATATACTAAAATGTGATAACGGAAGTGTAACAATTTGAAATATTACCGTACCCCGAAATGCTAGAAAGGTGATAAAGTTGTGGGTATAAGCAGCCGCGATTGGTTGAAATATGTGTTCCGTAAACGTTTATTGATGAACATAGAAGTAGTCATTGGTAATACCATGAGATTTTATACATTTATCTGATAAAAGTCGTTACCTTAAATGGGACTTAAGACTAATCCGGGAATAAAATATAATAGATTATGTAAATAATATTTATTTTCGTATGTGTAAGACCAAGTTACCATTGTCTCAGTTGCCAGATGACACCATACTAAATAAATGGCAATCGGATGTGTCATGTTAATGACTCAAATAGTGAAATAAGGATGTTAAAATCCTGTATCTTGACACTGTTTACTTCGGCGATCTCTTCCAATGAATGCGGGAAAAATGCTACCAGACATAAAGAGCGTATTTAACTTTTTATTTAGATTATGTGTAACAATCTTCAACATATTAACAATAATATGATTATGCTTTTCATTTAGATAGTAAGCTTTCGTGTTATTGGAGATCGGCTTTGGAGGGGGAAATAAGACATATCAACATAATCAAGTTTAAAATGTTTGTTGCAACTGTTGTATGAAATAGTTCAGGCGTCGCCATTTGGGTGCTTTTTGAGTATACAGAGAGAAGGGGAGAGAGAGAGATAGAGAGAGAAGCCTTGTTCGTTGCTCCCGTTGAAATGCCTACTTTCTACTGTGTTCTGTATGATCCTAAACTGCGTGGAAGGAAGAAACAGATAATTCGTTCAGTTTGAAATATGTAAGCCCCTGTTCATAGGTGAATAAAACTATTGTAACTTTGTGATTTGTAGATAATGGCTCTATTATAATATGCTTTACATCAGCTTTTATACACGTGTTCATTTTTATTCGTGTTTTCCCACCCTCCGACTGAGCAAGAATGACGTCATAGTTGACTGGTGAGTCTATCTTGAAATCATAGTGCCCTCTACGGAGAGGAAGCGGTAATTTTTGCGGAACAGTAAGCAAATTTGAGCGCTCTGAGTGTGAACAAAGAGCACCGCGTCTTCATGGTTGAATGCTACTCTCGTACCAGCATTAAAATTGGTGCGACATATAAATATAATTTAAACCACTGCATAGAGTATTTTATGCAACGCTATCCAGCATTCAGAAAAGTACCTCGGAGCGTAATGTAAAAGTGTCCAGATACCGTCAAATGGATACACTTTTGTTTGCAACATAAACGTCTTAAGTTTCATCAGTATAAGATATAAACTTTCTGTCATTCTCACGCTTAATTAAAATATCTATTAATGTTGGTATCCTTATGTCTTGCAAAACCAATAGGTGCATCAAACATTTCCAAGATGCAGGATCAGTTACTCGCAAAAAGAGAGACACTGGACGCTATAAACTGATTGTACCAATCTAGAAGCAATAAGTAATGTTATGAGAGCATGGCTTCAAGCGTACGTTCTCACAATACAGTGAGAGTTTAAGGGGAAGAGAGAAAGGAAATATAAAAAATGGACACATATATGTACTAGACATATATATTTTTTGTTTAGACTTGGATAAAAGCTTTGTACATACTGTAACACTAATTTATTTTTCATTCCTAGAACATGTTCTGCTAATTTTCTGGTTTGTA
This sequence comes from Mantis religiosa, assembly GCA_030765055.1. Classification (NCBI taxonomy): domain Eukaryota; kingdom Metazoa; phylum Arthropoda; class Insecta; order Mantodea; family Mantidae; genus Mantis; species Mantis religiosa. Next base: position 188,578,479 of record CM060948.1, on the reverse strand, counting down.
CTGAAATTACACAGTGAGGAAACTGTTAGTGATAGAAAAGAATTGAGATAAAATTGAAATATTTATATTTTATATGACAGGTTTACAATATGCATATATGTCTTCTATAACAGAAAAACAGATGCTCATTGTGAAGTAAGTGTTCATTGACTTATAATTTTGCGTATTATTTATTATATACTTTTATGGCTGCATAATTAGCTTTGAGGTGCATTGCATTGCAGTATATAGTTTTTTTAAAAACAGTTATCGTATCTACACACCAGGCGAAATTACGCACTTTTATAGTACGCGGGCAGACACACGTCTCAAATAGTATATTTACCTGCCAGTAGAGGGAGGTCTCAAAGCTGCTGGCAGCACATCAAATACGATCGCAAGCCGCTAGGGGAATCGTATATAAACTCTCTCCATCAGCGATGCTACAGTATAAATATCTAATAAATTTACAAAATAGCTGAAACATAATAAACAATATAAAATCACTCAAAAGCAGACGTCAATTGTCTAGATTTCCGTTGCCTTATTAGACACACTAGTTTTTCAAAATATGCTAACTGCTTTTAGAAGTCAATCTGAAGTACAACGAGATTTCTTTTTCATGAAAGAGGGCAACTTTTCTCACAAGTGTGTTGATTCGAAAATAAAATCCAAGCAGCCTCTTTATGTAACGCAATCCGTTATTTTGGAATTTATTTTCCATTTAACAATTGCGCATCGAGAGAGGAAGAGAGAGAGAGCACCTGATATTTTTCGAAAACATTTCTTATTTTGGAGGGAAAACATTCAAACATATGTCAAAGAGATTTTTTGACCCTTTTATATACCTAAAATGTTTACTCTCTGCGACCTTTAAACCTTCAACATGTGACTATTTAAATACTCAACTACACACGACCTAAAGACGGTTTGTTAAAATACTCGTACTAGCTGAAAAACATTTTGTGAGTTTCGGAATGCAATTTTTAGGTGAAATGCAAAGCTTACTCTATTTATTGTAAGTGAAGTACGACTCCAAATAAGGTGCAATGTGTGTCATTTACTATTAAAAATTACATCAAGCGTTGCTCACAAATTCAGATTTACGCTTACATAAAACAAACTACTGGTCTTGACTAACAAAATTTGCTATGGAATACCTTAATGGTGAGAAGTACTGTAACAATAATACACAGTTTTTTGTTTGTTTGTTTGTAATGTACGTCCTCCAACGTTAATCATATCGGACGGTGAATGACTGGGGTGAAATGATGCTCAAATGAGTCCAGGGTCCGTGGAGCTTAGAGTTACCCGACATTCGTCTTTTAGGATAAGGGAAAACCCCGGTAAAAACCTTATCCAGGTAACTCATCCTGACCGAGATTCGAACTCGGGACCTCTTGAACGTGAGGCAGACATGCTACCATCTACGCTACCGAGGCGGGCAATAATACACAGTCATACTGTGTGTGCACTTCATCTTAGAAACACTTACTTGCTGTTTTTGTTATGTGTTCCAGTTAGTTGTGAGATTTCGTGGTTTTGTGGAGGATCCGAAAAACTGCATGTGAGTATGGTAAGCAGTGGAACAACGTTTGAAAACGGAAGATGTACAGAAGTCTCTCAGCCAATTTCTGGCCCTTTCTTTTGCAAAATTGTAGATGATACAGTATAATACATGGAAATCTTCAGTATGTTTGTAAAGCAGCTGGATGACGTAGAACATTATGCTGGCTATTTTCAGCAGAATGACGCAACTCGTCACATCTACATCTTCACGGGAGAATTGATTGAGTGCATCAAGCCACGGACTTTGCAACTGAAACACAACATTCGACTGCGACTCCATAACATGGGTAGGAGAATTCAGGCATATTTTAATACTCATGGAAATCGGCTTAGCATTTTCTTTGATGACATTACGCTTCCCATCCAGTAAGGTAAGTTCGTGGTAAATCTACCAGTCCTTTGATTTACATAAGTGTATAATTGGGATGAAGAGCGAGTGATACACCCTGTATTAAGTAGTCTCTGGAGTGGTTAGTCAATTTATGCGTCATTACTACCATCTGTAATGATGAGATGGCTATAAACCGCAATAAAAATGGGAAAAAATACTCCATTCTTCCATACATTTAGACTTTCTCTCACTCCTTCCAGAATAAAGAAATATGAAGCTAATTGGCCATGAAAAGCAACTATCAAGGAAGATACATTCGCTGAATGCGACGACACTAAACTGTTAGGTTTAATCGCTTGTAGTGAGCAAAAGAACTGACTAGCCAGTTACTGGTTGCTCAATCCACGACAGCAATAAAATAAGAGATTTATATTATTTCATGGTCATTTCCCTATAATCATCCTACACAGCTGATACTTGCAATTTGGCAAGGTACATAAATTTACTCGTATATTTAGAAATTTCTGTCAAATCTTCATTCTCGTTGCATGTTTTATACATAACTAAGAAATAATGCGTGAAAAACTTACTCATAGAGAACCTAAGAGTTCTTCAAAATAAGAAATTTTTGTCAAATAACATTTCTTCTAGTATAAAAGTTTCTGAAAAATGTGACTGAATATTTATTTTTTTAAGTTGAAACTAACTTTTGTATAGCGCTCAAAAATACCAAGACAATATAGTAAAATGGCCTTATTACATATTAACAGAAATACACTTGTGGTGGAAATTGTTATTTCCGTCTCCTATATGTAAGGATTTCAGTATTTTCTAACTTCAAACAATTTCTAAGCAAACGCTGGCCATTAATAGTGGAGTCGTTAAACAAAAACTAATATACAAGTTGTTGATCCGTCATGGTAAAGAAAGTCGCAAGTAACCATCACAAAATTCTAATCCATGTTGCCATTTGTTTAAAATAGTAGTGAAAGAGCAGTTATAGCGAATTTTCAAAATATAAATTCAAAATTTTAATGCCCACCTCGGTAGCGTGGTAGCGTGTCTGCCTCACGTTCAAGAGGTCCCGAGTTCGAATCTCGGTCAGGGTGAGTTACCTGGATAAGGTTTTTCCGGGATTTTCCCTTATCCTGATAGAATAATGTCGGGTTACTCTAAGCTCCATGGACGCCGGACTCATTTGAGCATCATTTCACCAATTTCATCCATCGTCCGATATGACTTAACGTTGGAGGACGTAAATTAAAAAAAATGTTAACATTAGCAACCATATCTGTTGTTTCTCAGTTGTAAGAAATGCCACAAGATCAAAAACATTTGACAGTCACTCTGTGAAAAGTGAAAACATATTTTATCACGTTCTATTTCAAACATGTTTTAACACAAACACATTTTTATTCTGAAGAGAATTCCACTCACAAATTAGAAAGGGAAATTTCACTGGAAATGCCAGTTTTAAAGACACCTAATTCTAAAAACGCCTGTTTTTTCACTGCTGGGGTTAAATACCAAACTTGGTATTTAAGTTTAACTTGCACGAGGGTATACGAGGATTATGAAGAGACTCCTCCCCTCGACTACATTTTAATGAAAATGCTTTAGAACATTTTAATATTGCCAGGAATGGTTCGATGATTTTCATTAATTATAGACTATATTATATGCTATGCTATATCTAAAGACAGTTTCAGGAAAACCGTATATTTCAAGGAATTTTCTTGGAATAACCTCATTTAAATTAATTTTGTATAACTGGCAAACCGTAAGAAAGGAAAGAACATTTTACTGCACAAAAATATGTAGACCTTGTAAAACAGATAATTTATCTTTCTGTTGAGTTAAGCTTTTCTGATATCTTCCTTGTTACTGGTTTGAATTTTCCAAACTTACAGTACTTGAATATCGCTCAAACCTACTATTTTCCCTATTTCCATGATACCTACATGGAATTGTGTAATAAAACTATTTCTGCAAGAGGCTGACGCTAAACAAATTAACTTTCAAACAGCTGCTTTATATTATTTGGTAACTAAAAGATAATTGAAATTATATCGTAATTAGGTGTTTGACATCAAGCAACATTCTTTACACATGGCACGTTCGGAATAATAATTTCGCAAAGTAAACATCTCCTTAAAGTAAACATGATCGTTTAGAGAGGCATAGAAATATGTATGTTCATGTAGAATAGATGGCAGCATGTAGTGTGTTGCATAGGATTATATAAGTAATATCAGATGGCTAAAATAAATTGAGACACTCCTGAAGATAGAGTTTAAAAACAGTATCTAGACACAAATTGCGATTTCTTCAAAACTCAAGTTTCAGAAGGAGGAAATCCAAGCAAAGTGAATATAAGCATGTTTACTAATATTAAGTCAGTTGATGAATTTAATGCAATACCGATATTTTGTGAGGCGGTCCTTGTCCGTTAGGAATCTGGTTGAGTCCTCCCAGCGCTCAACACCTCATAATGTATGGAAGGTGACGGGTGAGGGTTACGGATGGAGGAGGTTTACTGGACAGGTCGGGGTTTTCCTCGGGGTTCGCTCATTTGCCACAGTAGCTCAGCTGGTAAGAGCAGTGGCACAAAAGGCCAAAAATCCATGGTTCAAACCGCGACTATGACCTTTAATTTTTCAGTCTGAGCCTACTTTTCCAAATTTACTCTGCAGTGGCATGCCTGGAAGAAAAGAGTTTTTTAGTGGCCTAATAATGGTTAACCATGAACATGGTTAATATTCTCTCCTTGGGGTAAGCTATCTCAAAATGTAGTACAAAAACACTTGAGTTTATTATAAAACTGCTTACAAATACATGACTTTCTCTACTTGATTTTCCACAAACTATTCACATATACGCTTATTGTTCTAGCTAATTTTTGTTAATCCAGATAAAACTTCAATTCACATTCAGGTAAAGCGATAGTCAGGATTTTAATAAGCGTGATAACGTTGAAATTCCAAACTCTTTACATGACCGCGGGAAAAGAACCAGAAACGACTTGTTTTTATGCAATAATTAAGGAGTCAAACCAATAGAAAGCAGTATAGCGGAAATAGTTCGCTCCAAAAAATTAATAAATCATAGGCTCTAATGTGTTCTACATTTTGATACACGTAGTAAGATTTTGCCGTTCTTCTACGATTTACCAGTTACGCAGAAGTAATTAAGTATGAAGAGGACTTCAGATTTCATTCCTAGAAAACTGTCATGAAAATTCTCTTCAATATATGGAACCATTTAGAACCGTTAGTTATTTTTGAAAAGAAAAAAATGGAAATATACATACACAAACATAGTTTTCGTTAAAAATGTTTTTAGTTTTGGAGAAGCTAAGAACGTGTATTTTCTGTAATATCTCGGTATTGAGTTCTTGAGTGGAACACAATATTTCCTTCACTTGCAGCCATAAGTTAAAAAAGGTAAAACTATTAGCTTAGTTCCAGTTGGGGCATTTTTAATATCATATCGCCATGTTCCACGGTAGCTCAATATTGGAAAACCAGGTTCAAACCAGGTTCCTGGATTTGAAATTCGCTTTTTCAATCTGATTCTACGCTTCCAATATATCGTAAAATGACTATAGCAGCGGGCAGCAATGTTGGGACCACGTTGTGACAGATTCAAACGACAGCAAGTGCCGGATTGGCGCGTGGTTGACATGTGTCGCCCAGCGGTTTGTTTCTATTCTGGTTCTTTGTAGCATTGCGTGTTCTAGTGTATAGGTGTAGCTTCCTAGAATATCCGTTAGATATTGGTGACAGCTGAACCGGTAATTTCATACGGATGATACATGCCAGCAGTTGACACGTGTCCCACATGTCTGTTCATGTCATGTTCATCGAGATAAGCTTTACTTTTTATTATTCCAAAACTTGCAATTACGTACTGCCGTTCCGTATGATTCTAAGAATTTCTTCTATTTACTATATCCTATATTTTTAGTTTCTCTACTACGTAGAGTAAATAGGAGTAGTATTGTACTCCATCAAAAAATTCGAAATTGAGGTTTCACCAGAAATACATGTTCTAAGACTCCTTGAATCTCCACAAAAAGTATCTTTAGAAAAATAAGCGTGAATGTGTGTATTATGTCCGTGTCCTACTGTGAACAGCATGACTAAAAAACGAAGTCAATTAAATACCAAAATTTGATATTAAGTTCAACATCTTTTGAGAAGGGTGGCCACACCGTGGCTGAGTGGTTAGACCACTCGGCTTTCACCAAAGCGGCGCAAGTTCGATCCCAGGTGTCCCCAAAGTGAGATTTGTGGTGGACAACACGGCGCTGGGGCGGGTTTTCTCCGGGATCTCCGGTTTCCCTCGCCATCTCACTCCATCGTCATTTCATGTATCATCAGTGTCAGCGCCTGCGGTGAAGCGAGTATTAAACACTACACATTACCTTCCGAGGACACGATATGGATATCTTGAAGAAAATGTCTCAGCCCCAGATTGCCGTTTACATTGAGTATGCATTTTTTCTTCAAAATTTTGATTTTCTAAAATATGCCCAATGATTTTTATTAAAGTACATATGTTTAAGATATTTTAATTCCAAATGAAATATGCACCTTTAATTATCTGTAAATATCCTCATTCTTGACAAACGTTACATAACTGATCAACCGTAAAAGATGGACAAAATCTCACTGCCCAAAAAATTAACCTCTTCTTAAAATACCCATTTTATGTTAAGAACATTCTTTTTGTGGAGTGAACCAAGTCCAATATATTCCATTGATTTGTTCAAATTTTTCAACACTACTACTATACTACTCTTCTCAAATAAGAATCCGTTACTCAGTTTTTCTTTCTTAGCCATTCCAAGGGAATGGAATTTGAAAGTCATCACATTGACCAGCCCTTAAAACATTATACTATTGCTCAGAGCTCTCTATATTCCCGCAAGTCTCTTGCATCTACAAGAAAATTATCAATAAGGCAATTTCTGTGTGTGTATGAATGAATGTGTAGTGTTTAATTCCCGCTTTTACTACATACGGCACCGCAGGCGCTGACACTAATGAGTGAGTGAGTGTGTGGTGTTTTAGGGCCCGTCGACAACAAGGTCATTTGGGCCCGACACTAATGATACATGAGATGAAGATGGAGCACCGGTGGAATGAGATGGCGGGGGAAACTGGAGGTCCCGGAGAAAACCCGCCCCAGCGCCGTGCTGTCCACCTCAAATCTCACTTTGCGGTCACCTGGGATCGAACCCGGGCCGCCTTGGTGAGAGCCAAGCGGTCTAACCACTGAGCCACAGCGCGGCCGCAATTTCTGTGAATGTTGATACCCATTTATATGAAGTTCATGATTAAGGGTTTGTAAGAATTGTTTGTACAAGGGTAGAGATAGTATTTAAGTGGAACTTGTCTGGTTTTTACTTTTCTAGCCTCTATATAACAGATAGGCATACCCCTGCAAAATAAGTATTTCATTTAAAGATTAGATATCAAGAATTCATCTAAACAAAAAATATAGAAAAGTTTATGTGCGTTGTGTATGCGAATGGTGTAACTAAAAAACGAAGTGTGGAGTGAATCTATAGAACGCAACGGGTCCTTAAACTTTACTCAGTCACTCACTCAGTCAGTCAGTCAGTCAGTCAGTCACTCACTCACTCACTCACTCGCTCGCTCGCTCACTCGCTCACTCATTCACTCACTCACCTACTCACTCACTCACTCACTCACTCACTCACTCACTCACTCACTCACTCACTCACTCACTCACTCACTCACTCACTCCCGGTATGCGATAAAAAGATTCCAATCAATTTTACCTATGTATACAAAAACACTTTTATTTATGTTTTGTTTTATGAAAGCCGACTCCAACGATTTTTTTATGAAGTATCAGATGTATGGCCTGTTGACATTAATAATAAAATTAATATATGGTATTTTATGTTAATAGGCTGTTAAGTTCCCCTTTTATTTGTCTTAATTGCATATATTGTGTATAATAAGGAAATAAAATATAAATAAAAGATAAACTTCCTGCAGGAAATGTGTAGAACAAGTATAGGCATAAATGACAACCCCCTTCCGATATCGCTGCATGTGATGCGACCTCAACTTTTTTTAAACATATTTTGGCCTTCGGGAAGAACCGATTTGGCCATTGGGATGGGGGAAATCTGTTTTCTCTAGTGACGCACTTATACACGATACACAGACACATTTGTTGGCCTTCGGTAAGAACCCGTTTAACCATCGGGGGGGGGGGGGGCTCTGTTTTCTCTAGTGGCGGACATATATACAATACACATACACAACACACATACACCCATGCCTGAGGCGGGGCTCGAACACGCGACCCTCTGCGCGAAGGGATGCTAGAGACATACACTCTAACGACCATAGCTATGATGGCCGTCGACCTCCACCTCTCAGCTTTTGAACTGCTATTTACAACATCAATAGTCCTGCAACCCAGTAGTGGAATACTTCGGTACCTACGCAATTATAACTCCAAAAGAGTTGTTCGAGAATATAAGGAGGAATTAGCTCTTCATATTTTGAAGTATACAAAGATACTTTTAAAACTTTAAGTGCTGAGTCTTGTTTTTCATTCTTCCTTTAAGTTTAAAAGCGAGGTTATATTTATTTAATTAAATAATGAGTTTTCAAAATTTTGATTAAGTATAATAATAAATAAAACACAATTTTGTTTTGGCACTTAATGTATACCTCTCATTTTAATATGCAGTCATGTCCTGAATTTCAAATTTATGAGTGACCTACTGCTCCGTTAGACGGGTAGTACTTTACCACAATTCCTCCAGCCCTCCCTTCTGTATGTGACATCTGGTAGTCCACTCGTACATACATGGTGTCTTACAACACCAGGGCATAAAAACATGTATAATAAGACAAAAGCAAAATTTTATATCTTGCTATTTCTCTTAAGTCAAATGGCGCAAATATTATTTCCATGGTAATCGCTCGTTTCTGATTGAGCTTAACTTCCGCGTTGCTTTTTGATCACTTCAAGAATTGGGTACAGGTTTGCTAGGATAACAGTGAAACCCGGGCAATATAGGGTTGGCAAAGCACGCTTTGGAAAACAGGAAAACAATGCTACTTGACGTAGGCACTCAATTTAAACACCATGTGTTCCTAACGGAGAGCACTGTAATATCAATAGCAATGTAGAAATCAGGGAGCAAAGCACTTAAAACAAACCTGTTACATTTACAATACTGTTAATTACTGCGTTTTTAGGAGAGTAGAAACTCCTCCTGTTATCGCCTTCATGTGTATATGCAAGGGACGTTATCTATAGCTTCTACCTACATATATCTAGATATTTTCGAAGGATAACAATGAAGAATTCAAACCATTTAGATAAAAGTACATACACACGTTTAGTTTTCTTGGTGTAACTGCTAGTGCTTCGTGTATCAAATAACTATAAATCCATTTATCTTGTCGGTGTTCTGCTTTGTTCGCGAGTAGAAAAGGGATCTTAGTCTTACATCACCCACTTACCCTTGAGGTGAAGATTTACTAGGCATCCCTCACACCCTGTATATCTGGAAGTGCCCCCATAGTAATTATTACCGTAACCCAAAATATGCAACCGTGAATATTTTCACAACAGCGAATATCTACAGTAATGTAATTAAATGTCAACCCATTGTTGACTGCCACGAAAGAAGGAGAGAGAGAGAGAGAGAGAGA
>CM060948.1:188542475-188567888 GCA_030765055.1 Mantis religiosa | reverse complement strand
AGCTATTGGCGACGTCTCGAGCGGGAAGCACGTACTTCACTGCTGTACCCGCTGGGTGTTTCAGACACTTCGATTTCTGCAGATACAGAAGTTTCGACTTCGGCAATGCTCCTTTCTTTCGTTTCAAGAGAACTCGGTTTCCATAACATTTTTTGCCATAACCAGCAGGCTATAAAATGGTTTCCAAAAGCTCAAAGTTGAGTGAGTTAGCCAGCCAGAGCAGTGAACGGTTAAGTTTGTTGAAAGCTGTCAGAGTCGGTAAGTAAAACAGTGTAAAAGTAAGTACCAGTCTGCGAGTAGTGAACTTCCTGAAGTTATGAGCAGCCGAAGTTGGTAAGTGCAACAGAGAATTAGACTCACGTGCTTGCTCTGTGTATGTGTGTAAACAGTGAAAGTATTGTAAGATAGCAATGAGTTGACAATTCTAGTGACAAAGAAAGTAAGTTTTGTACAACTTCATTTTCTCATCCAATCACAACATTAATGGATCGTCTTGAACAACCTTTAGGTAGCTTGCTTAAATAAGGTAGTGGGAGGTGTTTTTGAATGGGTTTTCTATTTGAATAATGAAACACAAATTCTACTTTTATTTCTAAATTAACAAAATATTATTAATGCTCCTATACAGTATTCGCATCACACCCTGGTCTCTTAAACAATAAATGAATATTCGTTTTGTTTAAATTTACCGATCTTAACACAAATCGACATTCTTTAGTTTAAAGATACTTATTCGGTTAAATATGTCTCAGAATCGGTAGTCTTACGAGTTTGCACGTTATACAGAGTTAAGCATTCAGATTACATACAAAAGAGAGGTTGAACCAAATACTTATGTCATTCAGTCTAGTCAGTGAATAGTTTGCGGGATTTCTGGTTGCCCAAGATTAGTTGAACACATATAAAAATTTGTTGCAAGTTATATTACTTCACTAAAAGCTATTATTACATAATAAGATTTAAGTTTACATATTGTCTTATGTTTATTTCCGGCCTTAAGTTTGCATGATGAAATATTCGCAAAAAGTAGTCTTTTTGCGAAACCTAAGAAGAGTTGCTCTTTCACTTGAATTCTATTTGTGTTTCAAGTAAGCAAAGAGTCACTGCCACGTATATTCTATCTGAATACGAGATTCTTGAGTAAAGAAATATAAAAGGATATAGCTTCGTCGTATAGAGATGAAACGTATACCTACTTGTTTGGTAATTCTTTCAGGCGATATTCTTTCAAACTGTCGGAGTCAGATTTTTCTACTGCACTAACATTTCTGCAATGATTCTGGGTTTAGTTTATATTTATCTGTCTTCGTTTCTAAAACGGCCTTTTCTTGTGCAAGGTTTAACAGCTTAGAAAACGCATTTCGGCTGTTTTTAGCTAATAACGGAATTATAGGCTCATAAGATTAACAATTTTATAAGCCAGCGATAGGAAAATGAACAAGTAATTGCAACAAATAATTTCCATATGTTAACATCATATATTAGGGAGAAGCACGAGTTAAATTTCTGCTAGGGAATAAGAAGTCATCCAGCAAAGTTACATATTGAGGCAAGGAAATTAGCTACCGGTCGGAGTAGATAAAGCAATTAGACTTCCGATGAATTCAGTCAACAAGTCCGTTGTCTCACGGCTCAGGTATGTTCAGAATTTAGATAACTACATGAAGTACGCACGAATACCATTCTGAAAATTAGAAATGGGAAGGAATTCTCAGAATTTAGTAAGACGCAGAGTAAAATTTGTGTTTTAAATCCGAATAAGAAGCTTAAGATTTGACAAGGAAGAAACTTTTATGGTGCAGTAATCAAGCAGGTGTGATTTAAATGTATAAAAGAGCATTGAGTTTCAAAATTCCAGTCTTTTGGGTCTTAGTCTTAGTGTAACACTATATTACAATCACGATTAACTGTAATCGACTATCAGGAGTCCGTAAAGCTCAAAGATCGCATCCAGGTTATCACATACTTGCGAGGTAACAACCAGGGTATTTTCCATTTTAGAAAACGAAGCGTCAGTTAGTTTTGAATAGTTTGGAATAATTTTGATTGTGCACCTGTTCTTGTTTTCCTTTGAATTTTTTTAAATTTTGACACATTTTTGAGATTTAGGATTCTTGTGATTTATGTCTTGATCTATTTCTTATTTTAAATCACATTGAAGTCATCTAAAATACATTTCTTCAGTGATATTATTTTCATGTAACATTTAGTTTTACTAAATTTAAATTAGATGAAAGAAAATATGTTTACATAAATTGTGTGCTTTAACGAGATCTTGTACATTATTTGTGCAGTAACATTTTGGCAATGTGTTACGGTTTACCAATCATACCAAAATTCAAAATAAAGAGGCCACTCTCAAAAAGGTCAAAATACATATTCCATTTCTCGTAAACTTATCTGAAACATTTTAAATAAAGTCATTATAATCTATTCTGGAGAAAATAAAAAATAACGAAAACTTGGTCGTGTAAAGGTAAACTTCAGATGGAGTATTCTTCTTGAAAATCATAGCGCCATATCTGTGGAAAATATTGAATTTAAATACCAAATTTAGCATTTATAGGATTTATTTTAAATTACATTCTTCCTTTCAATCTTAAACACATATACGGACACACACAAACACACACACACATACACACACACACACACACACACACACACACACACACACACACACACACACACACACACACACAGAAACACGCGTGCCCGGATGTTTTCATAAGAATGATTTTTGTTGCGGGATATGCAGTTTCAAACCGCATATTTCTGTAAAATATCGGTACAGAATTATCTGGTGGAATGCAATATATCCTCTACTAACCATAGGAAAATAGAAGATAAAGTAAAAGTGGTTGTAGTGGGCGTTGTTTCAGCAAAACACCCTTAAGGTGCTATTTCCTTCGAGTATTTAATATTACGGTTTCAAATATAGCATAAATTTCTTCATTCCAGTGTTATAATACTTTTAAATATGTGTATCTGTAAGTGAAATAAGAAAGTATTGAACAGAATTTATTTTTCAGAAATTCCTACTGTATGAAAGCAAGGTAACAAGGAACTCTACTCCAGTTATGAAGGTGGCGACGTAAATCTAACTTTGCTCAATTTGAGACATCAGGGAGTAGTGGAGTAAATCACGTGACTTGAGCTGGTTTTGCTTTACTGCCGTGAACACTTTACTTGTGAGTGTAATTATAAACTGGACTATATGGTAATTAACAGGAAGTACTTATACCCTGTATCGATCCCACGTGTAACTTTCCGAGCTTTGCTGAGAAAACCGATGTGATGCATTGGCAAATGTCTAGTTTTCCAGCAAGGGAGGAGCATCCATAAAAAAAAACTAAAATACTGCTCCATTTCAAGTGTAGCATAAAGATCGCTTAAATTGGCATCGATGTATAGTATCAGGTAAATGTGCAGTTTCAAATCGTGACCGAATAGAATACGAGAGGCAGTCTGGCTGTTTCACCTTGTCAGGAGTCTCTCGCAGTGCCTCCGGCTGCTGGAAACTAGACAAAGATTTACAGTACAACCTTTACACCCCTGCATAACTGGCGTAGCGGATTGGGGAACGAGTTAATTTCTATGGGGGAGGAAGGAATCTCCTCCTTGGCTTGGTGATTAATGTAGCATTGCCGGGCGACAGGTATAAGTGAAATTTGAAAGTCAAGGATTGATGGAGATGGATGCATTTTCTGGATGAGTGATGATCAGATGAAAGAATGAAGATCGAGATACGTGGTGGGGTTTTACTGAGGTATGGTCAATTCGACACGGTTATTGAATGTGTGCTACGAGATAAACAGCGTGACATAAGGCCAGGAGTCCTATCAGCAGCATCCAAACGTGACTAACATTCTTCTGGTTCGTGTTGCTGTGCCGTATTCGCCGCCTGTTATCTCAGATTAAAAACTATTTAGTATTATATCCTCCAATTTTCAAATTATTTTATCTTCACTGACAGGTAGTTGCACTAATTCCTTCGTGCTTTCCGCATTATGTGGATAGAAAGGGATTGGAATTAATCTGCTGCTTACTTATATTAAGGACGATTGATAATTTAGCATTTTGAGCACAAATCCAATGGTTAACTGCAACTCCATTTTATTATAAATTAAGAAGCTTGTTCAACAGATTATTTTAAAAGTATGTTGAGCCAAGAATTTACAATGGATATGAGAGTGTTTTGCAGTTTTTGTTTTGTTTGTTGTAATTTGCGTCCTCCAACGTTGTCATATCGGACGGTAAATGAATTGGGTGAAATGATGCTCAAATGAGTCCAGGGTCCATGGAGCTTAGAGTTACGCGACATTCGTCTTAAAGGATAATGGAAAACCCCGGAAAAACCTTATCCAGGTAACTCACCCTGACGGAGACTCGAACTCGGGACCTCTTGAACGTGAGACAGACATGCTGCCGAGGCAGGCTGTTTTGCAGTGAATGCACCATCCGTTCATTTAAGCATTCTTTACGTTGTACCTAATAGATAGACAAAGTATTTAATTCCAATGAAAAAATTCGATATGAAGTTTTCACTGAAGAAACGGACTTCTAGGGTCCTTAAAAAATCGGTTTCTAAATAAGGCTGTGGGCCTTGATTGCGGGGCTATTGACAGCATAACTCAAACAAACCGCTGACCTCTGTTATGTGAGGATGGCGTGTCTTCCTGACACTAAGGGATCCCAAAATTAAAACTTGGTTAGGGTGAATTATCTGGATAAGATGTTTTATCCGGGTTCTCCTTATCTTGTAAGATAAGTGTCGGGTAACTCTTAAAAGTACCTTCGGCTCATTTGAATATCATTTCACTCTTTCCATTCATTATCTCATATGACCTAACTAATTAAAGGACATAAAACCACAAAAAAGAAAACAAAGAAGTCAGTTAAATAGCAAAATTAAGCATCTCCTAAAGATGCGACTTATTATTTCCAAGGAGATCCATGCCAAACTACCCTTTAGATGGAACGTTTTCCAAAATGTTTTGTTTTTGTTAGAAAGGCCTACGATTTTAATTAAAATATGAGTATCATGGGTTAGAGACATCTGCAAGGCATTTGGTATGTATATCTTGAAATTTGAGACGACATTCGAAGCCCTCTTTATTCTGAATGACTTTCACGTAACTGGTACCCAAAGCGTAGATCCCGCAAAAGCGCACAATTTCTCCAATACATGTTTTGTGCTTCAACCATTTACGAGATATTCTGTGTTATTATGTAGTTTGAGTTTCCGAATACTTCTTTCTCAAGTGAGAAGTCGTTATTTGTTTCTTCCTCGTAATTACACAAAAAGCAAGGAATTTTTAAAAATCCTAAGTATTGTTTTATCAACTGAAGTCTAAACATATGTGAAAATGCGCATTATTAACAGGAAATATATTGAGTAATACACCTTTGCAGGAATAGTTTGTGGAAGAACGAGTAGAGAATCAAGTGAATGCAGTATTTCAGAACATGTCTCAGTTACTTTTGTCCGAGGTTGGTCTTTGAAAGCCATTCCGTTGAAAAATAATTTTACTTTTGTAAAATGTAAAAAACATTAATTAACTGCATTATGAGGACATTGAAGACTACTGTTACGACAATAGGCCTCTACGAAGTTCAAACAAAAGCAGAGAGCTGCAAATTAATGTATCTGTGTCTTCTTCGTTATATTTTTGAATGTTATTTTTTGATGGCGGCACATGTGTATCTATATAACCCCCATTTGAATCCCATACTGCCATTGGGTAGTTTATTTTAAACTAAGATTTCTCTACCTTGCACTTCTTAATTGGGAAGATTGCCGCACATAGATTCGGCATTCCTCTTTTGACATCATCTGCTCAGATAGTATACATTTTCTTAGATTGTATTAAAATATCACATAGATCTTAGTTATCTAATGTGTTCCTTTCACAAGAATGTGAGGAGTACAAAAGGAATATGTTTGACATTAAGAAATGAAAAAAAAATTATGAAAAAGATTATGGCTAGAGATTCAAGTTAACCACAATTGAAGAATGGTAATTCTACTTTCAATGTAGTGCATTGATACCTCACAGTCTTTAAGGGTACATATATGGAAACTATTCAGGTTTATTAATAGGTACATAATTGAGAATTATCTCGTATCACATGTTTTGCTTGGGTCTCTTTTATTGACGTTTACAAAAAGGTTGTTTACAAGTTTGTAAATGCGTGTTCGTGAAGGCCAGATTACCCTTTAGAATTTTAAACTGTCAATTCCTTAGTTTCTTCTTAACTTTTGCGATTTGAAAATGCTCCAAACGATGCAGTTTGTGTGTGGTTTACTTTTAATTTTGTAGGAAAACACCAACAATTATTATTATTATAAAAATGTGGCAAACGACTTTTCTTAATTTTGATCATTTTTAATAATTTCTTATTACCTATATATAACATGCCAAAATAAGTGAAATATTTGTTTTTCTGAATAACCAAAATATTAATATAAATCTTTGTTCAATAAATTTTATGAAGTATTCGTAAATCAAAACAGATGCTTCTGTTGATAATTTTTTTGAGTTTATGGACCATTTAAGTTTACTATGAAAATAATCCATTAAAATTATTATCTTGAAAACTACTGGAGACATTGCCTTGAAAATTTGTATAAATGCTAATAATTTTGTGTGTCACTTGCGGTATAGGTAATAAAAACTAACGTGTGTTTCTATACGTAGAATATAGAAATTTCACGTATGAAAGTACTTAAATAGTTCTATTTTAACTAATGATAAGATTTCGTCATTTCACTTTGAATGTTATACATTTATAAAATAACTTTAAGTCTGAATTATATTTTGGTTTGACTATTGAAACGGTATGAAGTGAAAACAAAATGTAAAACGCTTAATTTTCGCAAGATTTAGATATTATTTCTATCTTCTGTTTGAAGTTATGTTTAGCATCCATTTTTTTATGTTTTGCCTGTTTGCGCCCTATCATCTGTCCGTTTTTTCTTTTAATTTGAAGACTTGATTTCGTTATTGGGTCCTATGTGAGGTGTTTTAGTTACCATGATGTCTAGTTGTAGGTAGCAAATCACAGTGTATAGCAAACGTTTATAAAGCTGATCTAGAAAACTGGTTTATCTCTAGCAGAAGAGGCTTATATTTTATAAATTGATCTCACCCCTTAGTATCTTGGGCTCCCTAAGCTGCTTTTCATACCAGTCACTCTAAATATATAAATGAGCTTAAAAGCGGGAGATGAAGATAGACTTAGAGTCGCTTAATGAATAGCCTGAATTAAAATATAATTATATGGTCCAGTGATTTTTTCCCAGTTCTAATTTAAAGTTTTAGCGGTAATAGGTTGCAAGTTTACTCTACTACGTACATAGAAAATAGAAGGTATTGCATTCCACTAAAAAATTTAATGTCGAGACGTCACCGGAAATACATCTCTAAGCTTCCCTGAGTCCAAAACTTGCGCGCATGTGCGTCTATGTGAACAGTGTAGCCTCAAAATGTCCAATAAATTCCAATTGTGGTATATAGGACCAGCATGTTCCACAAAGTCATTCAAGAAAATTCTTCCATACCAAACTTGCCTTTACTTGAATTATATTTTGAACTTTTTGATTTTTTAAAACATTGCTCCAAGATGCTGATTAAAATACATATTTAAGGTATTTCGTAACAAATAAAATTTATATTTGAAATGTTCTGAGACTAGTCTGTAAGGTCCTCTTTATTCGGAAAGAACTTTGTGTAATTTTGTATAACTGGTAAAAGATTACTGATAGACAAAATCATGCTGGTCAAAATTATGGAGTGATTTCATATAAATATACGCTGTTATGGCTTGAATTTTTCAATTCGTTTAGCTATCCGGTTTTTAAACAGCTATCAATTTGGTTTCCTCTATTCTCCGTTTATGTACAATGAAGTACATGATGAATCTATTTGCAATGATTTATCTCGAATAACATGAAGTAGATAGAAAAATGAGCTGTCGTAAGTATAGTCTGCAGAATATGTATAACAATGAAGCATAAAGAATGTCATATGAATGAAACGTATTAAATTTTTATGCATTTAATGATCACAATACGGAAAATTGTATTGGCTGATACGTCAATATAACTTTAGTCTTTCACATTTAAAATAACACTCCAGTATAATTAATACTATAAATGCCGCAAGTGGGTAGCCTATTGGGTAACTGGATGAAGAAAGAGAATGAGGGAAACAGGTCTGAAAAGGAAATTAGATTGGATGGTGTCCGAGACAAAAAGAACGTGTAAAAAACGCAATGGAAGGAGCGGTGAAAGGCAAGAACGTTTAGGGAAAGGAAGATACAGCAAAGGTGAAATGATGGTGCATGTGTTGCAACGGAAAATAATACAGAATGTGGATTAAGTGAAGGACCTGCTCCTCTGCAGAATCTTGTAATTGATTGATCCTACCAGAAATATAATTTATCTCAAACGCTAAAATTTGTATTTAAAGGGTTCATTTGTGTACTTTAGTTATGGATTAAGAATGGAAGGAAGTGAAATAAGTAACGTTTAGAAAGTTGTTAAAAGCCGGAAAATTGAATAGGATTTTAAAATTATATATTTTTTAAGTCTAGGAAATGAAATTTGAATATGGCGGAAAAGAAAATATTGTCGCGAACCCGAGCGCGATAACGCGGCTTGCGCACACAAAGCAACTGATAGGCAGACAGTGTGGAAATAAAGAACCTGCAAAAAGCAGATAAACATAGCGCGAGATAAAGGACTTGCAGGCCCAGATTAAGTTACGCTTATGGAACATGCTGGTGACGTCTTGACTATTTCGATTACTTTTTTGTTCCGGAAGTATCTAGAATTATAAATGAGGCATTTAAGAGATTCTGACACGAGAGCGGACAGTTGTAAAACAGTCGCGGGAGAGGTAAGCAGAGAACAGCCGAGAGTGTTGTAACGATAGCTGATGTTGTAAACTGAACGCTGTTTGTTTTTGTCATCGACCTTGGAAGATTGTGTTGTATATGTGATGTAATGTTGTTACGTGAGAATTGAACAGTGTATTGCTACGGAAATAAAGAACATTTAGAATTTTGGCAAATTGGACTTTTAATTCTACGAATCTTCAAAGTCACAATATTCACTTAAAAAGAAAAGGAAGACTAGAGATTGCGTGGTTTAGGTTGAGAGTTTAGAGGCCACAGAAAATGACTGACAATTCTTGCAGGAGAAACTGCCCATTATATGATTCTGGCTGAAGACTAGGCCCATAATTGGTGCAATATTCACAATGGGAGAACAAAAAAAATTAAATTTATAGACATTTTTAACTAAGACTAGAATGAGATTGCTATGTTGGAACCTATTGTCTGATTATACAGTATCAAAATATGGTCAGTTTCCTGGCTAAAGTGCCCAAAGCTAGATTCAGCTTTTTTAGCTACTTAAGGACAATTTATTTCTGGTTCGTATTTACTTTTTCTTTTCTTTCATTTTTCAGCTAACTTGAATCATAAATATGCATGCAAGGTTATTATACTAAACCTTTGTGTAATAATTTTAATTATTTAACACAAAAATATACAATACGCGTTTATCGATACATAGATAAGTGTTTGTTAATAGACCAAACTATTTTACTATTTTAAGCGAAAATTCAGGCTTGCCGTTTTCGATTTGCTATTTCAAGTATTCATAAATTATTTCCCTTAATATCGTGATTTTCTCTCTCCACTGCCTACAGCTTCTTATTTTCTTGTATTACTTCAAAGAGAGTGTAAAACTGTAGTGGTTTCCAGATTTGCTTATATTATTGGCCTTTCGCTTCACACAAAAGCTTATATGAACAACATCCCTTGTAGTGTGTATTTATTGTGCAGTTGTATTCCAGGCTTCTTTAAGCAGCGCCTACAGGTATTCCGTAGTAAAATGGAATAAAAGGAAGCAGTACACTCTCGTGTAACTGTTTGTTTCTTCTTTTTGAGATATCAATAGTACACGTGCTATCAGATACAGGCTCTTTTGTGACAAAGGAACAAAGTTAGAAGAAGGAAAAGAAATATAGCTTCTATTCACCAGCAAATAAACACGGAAACTTTCAACTCCATTGCTTCTGTTTGGTTTATACAAGTAGAAGTGGATTAATCCTTTGACTGCTAATAACTAATATATTCGTAGAAATATTGATTTTTACTTTCTCTAACACTGAGCTGCAAAGAACAGACGAGATACTTTACTCTTCCCAAGAGTGTTATATGGAAATTCCACCTTAAAATACATATTTTGAGCTCAGAATAAACAGCAGATTTAGAAAAACATCTAAGCATATATTTTCATGTTATGTGAACAGCAATGGCTCAAAACATGAAGTATCCCATAATTGCCAAACTTTGTTGTTAAATACAACTGCCTTCAAGGATGCAATATGATGATTTTTAAGAAAGAAGAAGAAGGAGAAGAGGTTTCGAGTCTGAGTTATATATCATATATCTGACAAACTGGCATAAGAATTAAAATCCATGTCTTGGATTTTCAGTAAATAGCCTGATACGTGCTCCGTATTTGACTAACTTGAATATAATTTCAACAGCTTGGAAACCACAAAATATAGGTAAACTGCAGAAAAAGTGTAGAACTCGTTAAAACGTACAACTTCTATGAAAACGTTTCTTAGCATTAGCCGTCAAAGTATTTCTTGATACAAGCTGCCACCCAACTTAACTGAGTGCATTATCTAACCAAAAAGCTTGAACGTTTGTAATATATTTCGCTTTCTTTCCGTTGCAGGAGCTTGTTACCACGAATAAATGTTTGAACGCTGTTTTCCATATCGTAAGTAAGCAATTTCTACTTGATTTTAAATCGATCCATGGCAAATGTATATCATGAATAGAGCAATCAACTTAGAATATACTACCAAATGTATAAAGTGTTCCAGAAATTGAAATTGGTAGAGAAAGTTGTGTAGGTTTGTGTTATCTACAGTTCTGTTTTGTTTCTTTACTCGTGTCATCCTGGTCCGCAGGTATGTATTGCCTCTCCTCTGAATCAACTATTTTATGAAAGGCAGTTATTCCCGCATTACAACTTCCATGTTTATACTGAGTGATTCCAAACTGGCAAAGCTTATGTAATATGGGACAAAAGAATTGGTGGAATTAGAACCAAGCACCAATGTGCGACAAAGCACGTTTTGTGTGTTGTAGACTGTCAAAAGTTCACAGTTCTTAGGACTAATTACGAGCAGTGTTGGACTTTTTTTCGAGAAGCTTTCATCACTCCAACGAGAGTATTACTTTATGCAAATGTTTCTGAGTTGTTGACCTCCTAGTTGACGAGACTGTAACTCGATGCAGAACTTGACAGTCAAACCCATTAGAAGGCAAACGAATATGAGTCGTGTGTTGGCAGGTTCAGAATAGTGAGGACTAGACCGCAGACTAATGGTCCTAAAAGCTTACGTTTTAGGCTCCTTAATTAAGTGATTATTACACCCTGTTTGGGCTGAATATGTTGCAAATTAGGCTCTAAACTACTTTGTAAAAGAGTTTCTAAAATTACAGATAAATCACATTTCATGTAATACCATCCAAACCAAATTAACTTAATTTCAATTTCAATTCAAACTTTTAAGTATTTTGATACACTTGGATTAATTTTACCATTCCATAATTAGCCGCACAATAGACCAAAGATACCTTTTCTATATTTTCCATAGTGAAACTGTCGTTTGTCACATAAAATGAGTTTATTGGCCGAGAAAAACGTTCCATGTCCACTCACATAATTAGAGCAAACTTGAGACTGACTGCATGTTGCACAAAAGTGGATGCTCTAGGTCACTGAGCTTTCCACTGAGTATATATGTCACTGAATGGAGAACTGTTAGACCTGAGTTCTATTTAAGAACTTTGTCTATTTTTGTCCCGATTTTCTCTCCAAACACTCCTGATGCATTTTTAATGTTGTGCTTGACATCTTGAATTACATCAATGTTTTCTTATAAGGTAGGCCCTGCAATTCTGAAGAAATGTGAAGTGAGTCCCGATATATTCCAAGTCGTGTGGAATAGAGGGCTCTTAGAACAGCTTTCTTGCTCGAGCTGCATTACAATATATTTTATTTCGTGAAGATGGAGATTGTAGTATTCAGCAGCTTACAATCATGTACCCCAACGAGCTAGCGCAGGTTAGAGGGGTAAAGAAACATCAGGTAGATGTTCCCCGAAGTCCTGACTCTAGTTGGATTTTTAGAAATGTCTTCTTTATGATGGAAATCAGTTTATTGGCCACAGGAAATTGCATTCTGATTTCCTCTGCTACAGTTGATTTCATGCGCAGGGCAAGTCACGTTTCCTAGAGAAGGATAGAACAATTTCATAGGATACATAGCTTCTACCATGTATGCTGCCACATCTGTGTATACAAGAAGTACCCTGCTTTCGTCTGTGCTATTTGGATACAACCCTTTCAGGCCATTGTTCACTAAGCTTGCTATAGTTTGTTAGTTTTCTGAAGTTGTTTCGTCAGATCAGAGATACTCTCGAGGATGAATTTGGGTCTAATTTTCCTACTATCAAACTTGTTACGTATTGACCACAGGCATCAGTGGTTTCGTCGACTGAAATCTAAACATACGATGCCCCTATGTACTCCCTTATCTTCCTTATTGCGGCATCATAAGATTGCTGCAAGTAATTCCTCCTTATTGTTGATTCGGAAGGAATTAATTTATTGGATTACTTCTCCAAGAACTTCCTAAATGCTTCATTTTCAATTTTTCTGAAAGGAATATTAGCGCTACCATTGCATGACACAATTCTGCATAGAAGTTATTCTTCTTGCTTGTCTCCTCCAAATATTGAGTTAAAAGCAACTGTTTAGATTTTGATTTATGTTCCTCAATGGCCTTGTGGCTTGCTCCCTGCACATGAGAGCGTTGGGACTTTTTGTCCCTGGAAACCTAAAACGAAATATAAAAGTTGCACTCTGGTAATTTACTTCTGCTTTAGTGTAATATTTTATGCTGAAAGTGACAAATATCAAGCGAATGTCATTGTTTCCATAAAATTAAAAAAAATCAGCAAGATGTAATTTAGACAATAGTTTGAAGAGTTTAAAAAAGTCAATGAACTCTGATTTACAGAGCAAAGAAATGTGTTGTCCTTGGACATGGACAAAGAGATTCGACTGTTTAAGTGCGCCACCAAAATTATTTGAAAATTTACAAAGGGAGGTAAGTTCACTCCTAGCAGTGCGGCATACTGAATTTAATTGAAAAATAAAATTAATTAATTAATAAAAAATATTTAGTAATTATATATCAGACTACATACCTCGTTATTGCAAGCTCGACATAAAATTAATTTCCCATCCTAAATAAAACATGGTAGCTCGTTCAACCACCGACGAATGTACTTGAGTTTGAGGTTGCAATTTTAGGCATTTTTGTCACTGCCCAGTTCACAGGTTCACCCTTGGAATACTGTAACAGTAAGCGAAAACTGTCTTTCCAGGCTCGCGGTCAGAAAGACCTTTAGTAATAAAACATGTCCTTGACAGTTGAAACTCTACAAGAGGGTGTAACTTTCTTCGACCACTACGCATCTTGAAGTGCTAAAACTTATGTATACTGACCTAAAATGTCTTATTTCTAATTTCGGGGTTATTTATAGCACAAATTATATTTATTTTCCATTTAATATGAATTAAAAATAAGGGTTTCGGTATTTTGTGTGAAATAGGTCAAAATAGTCCGTAAAAAAAACCTCAAGATCCATGATCCAGTGATGACTTTCGGCTTGGGTAATTATTAGGACTCAAAATCTATTTGGATCAACTTAAAATACCTTCCACAAAATATGCATAAGTACGTCGATGTTACTTTGAGTCACCCGATACGCATATTACACTTGTCTTAAACGTTTTCATGAAACGCTGCCTCTGATGAATATAGACATGGCTGCTATTGGCTTTCTATAGATACAGCGCATTAACAAATGCAGCATTCTGCTGTTTGTGGCTAAAACATTCCGCGTTGAACAAATGAGGTCCGCGCAACCAGTAACCCGAAATCGCAATAGTGAAATCGTTAAAAGAAAGCTTTTGCTCTCTGAATAATCTTAGTTTACATGAACTAACACATTTCTGACGTTTTACAAGCTGCCGGCACATCTTTTACACGTAGTGTTTTATTTGCCCGCTAACGTGTCTGTCTCACATTGATGAGGTCCCGAGTTCCATTCTCGGTCAGGGCACGTTATCTCAATGAGGGTTTTCTTCGGAAGTTTTCCCTTATCCCGAAAGATGAATGTCCTGTAACTCTGAGCTCTACGTACGTTGGGCTCATTTGAACATCATTTCACACATCTTATTCATGGTCCGATATAACTTACTTTGGAGGGCGTTAAGTTAAAAAATAACTTTATTTGAGTGTTTCGTTAGCTTAATTTAGGAACCCTCCAATGAAAATATTCTTACAAATATATTAATTAATTTCCAAAAGTACATTTATAAGGTAGATTATTCAACCTTTAATCGAGAAAACACAGCCACAGCCACGGAGTTATTTAAATTATGCAAAAGGCATGCTTAGATATTTTTTTGCGCTTTGAAGAGCTTGGTCTGTGAATTTCAAGTGAACTGAATGAAAACTCCATTGAAATTATGTATAATCATTAAAAATGCTAAAACTGCACAGATAAGTTGTAAATTCTCAATTAATTTACCAGAATAGCTTATATAAATCAAGCTAAAGTGCATTTATATATAAATGAAGTAGAAAATATAAAAAGAGATTGTGAATATAATAATTTTTCGAGATTTTTGTTAAAAAAAAGGAAAATGGAGACCTATTTTTAATGTTTCCCTAAGTTTGCTTTATCTAATACACAATGTTCCACTTTAGTAACTGCTTTAACACAATAAGAAAATTAATTACATAATATATAACTATTTTAGTTCTGAACATTGCAATTACTCCCTTTCAGAGGAAAACGCAAAGCTATGTTAGTATTATTTCCTCCTTTACTGCCCATTTCTTAAAATTAGACTTATTAAAATGCAACCAAACACTTGAACGAAAGATAGAAAGAGGGAGGAAACCTATTTAATTTTTAGAACTTGCATAATTTCAACTTTCCTCTTAATGTTGTACCAAAGAAATTGCATGGAAATTATTGGTAACGAAACAAAATGCTTAAGCACCTATGACTTCAATGTTTAATGACAACGTAGACTTAGGCATTAATAGAGCACATTAAGCGTTTAATGCTCCCTCATCTCGCATTTTGCAAAACGATTATCCCCTTTATCAATTTAAAAGTTGTATTACATAATGTTAAGGTCCCAGCTTAGTTGGAATCAAATTTAAAGATTTGCTGCTCATTAACATTATATATTGCAATCGTAAATGCCTCTGAGAATATTAAATCTTGTTCCTTGCAAGCACCGTTATGTTCTATATAATTTACTTCAGCACGAGGGCATGTGTTGAATACCTTGGGAAACAAAGCCTTAGACAACGAGGAAAGAAAAGAAACTAATATAATGCGCAAACACTCAAAGAGGAATAATATAATTCTGCATGCAATTCTCTTGATGATAACTCAAGTATTTTACGGCTTACATTTTCTTTTGCTTTCTTCTCAACGCTGCTTTTATCACGCCCACGAGAATGGCAACGTCAAACATTGACTGTGGCTCTTACAAAGGTTCGAATCCTAGCTCTTATACCAACAAAGAAGCTTTGATGACAAGCTGAAATTAGCTTGGCTGTCACAGGTCACCTATGTGACCTCAAAAATAAATATGTACCTATCTTTAACAAGGGATTTCTAAGGAACTCGTGCTATGATGGCGTCATCAGTAAACTGGAAGACATTATTTGACCTAACTTTTATGACAAGCTACGCGTTTTTACTTTTAAAAACAAACAAAAGAGTAATACCCGTACAGCATTCGTTTGTTAAGGTGCAGAAGTAAAGTTTCTCGATAACGTAACGTTGGCAGTATATACAGACCTCCTATTTAATCCCTTATAAATGCTTACTTAATACATTACACACCTCCATTTTTCAGACTTCATAAGACGTTCTTGGAAAAGTTATATTATTGACACTTGACACAATGATGAAATATGGAGGTGGGGATATAATAACTTTGATCAATGAAATCCTTTACGTTGATGTACCTGACGGCGAGGAAGAGAGCGGTGAGGTGAGAGGAGGCTGGCCAGATTGAGGAGACGACAGCTGAGGGCAAGGTCCGCAACTAGAGATTCGAACTTCCCACAATTTTAACCGGCTCCTGCGGACTTTACACATCTCCTGGGAGGCTCGGATCTCAGAGATCCTTCCCATCCAAAGATAGAGGATTTACTCAAGGAAATACGCCTGCCATTGGCGCCGAAACTCCCGCCGACACTTGCAACCCTGATATAGTCCAATAGGAATAAAGGTGAAATGGAGCTACAGTAAATTCGGGGGATGTAATTACCCTTCCCAACATTTGCCTAGCGACCACCGGGTAAAAAGAAGAAGAAGAAGAAGAAGAAGAAGAAGAAGAAGAAGAGGAAGAAGAAGAAAAAAGAAATTGTCCTCGGGAATTAAACCTCGACCTCTCCTAAACCATTGCGCTGGGTTATAATTACACATTTATAATTTCTTTTGGCAATGATGAATTTTTTTCTCAGATAATTTGATAAAAGGTCATGTTATCTAAAAATGTGCTTTCCTTCAGAAAATAAGTGATATTTATCTTTCATCATTTTTATCTTTTTCGTTCCATATCTTGGTTTTAAAATGCAGTTTATGTATTTCGAATTAGTATCCGAAATACAGATATTGGATTTTAATTGGTTTTCATTCACTAATTTATAAGTGATGCACAAAACAAAAAAGGACTTTAACTTATTGCATGCAATTGTGTTTCTAACGAGCAACAGGATGTTAAATGTTATATTCAGCAGTCACTTACGAAAAACTATTGAAAAGCAACCTAAGGCTAAGCTTACGCTTCTCGGGAGACGCAGCACAGTAGCTTGTCCATCTTCTAAATTGAATTTAGTCCTTAAATTTTAAGTATACATTACTGGAATTTTATGTGAGTTACTGAAAGAATAGGTAATTAACATTCCTTTCAACGTACTTACAAGAGGCATATAAATATCGTATGCCATCCTATATCGAGATTTCAGGGCGAATATATGTTTACATGGCTCTTTAAACTGAAAAAAGGCAGTTTAGAAAAAAAATTGAGGTGTGTTTTGGGCACGCACGTGAAAATTGTATAACTCAAAACCGAAATGCCGGATAAATACAAAAGTATCTATTTAAGTTCAGTATCGTTTAAAGGCAAGACAGGAAGTTTTTCAAAATGATACACTATCCAAAAAGGTCGGTTTTGTTTAACATTTTGGAAAATTTTTATTATTTAAGAATGACTCTTAGTGATTTTAATCAAAATGCTATACATACAGGATACTTGCATTACAAACAAAACATATATTTTAATATTCTGTGATCAGCCTGTTAAATACCATTCATTTGGGAACTATTTTGTAAAATTTCATACAACGTATATGCGACAATATACAGACAAAAACGTAGTGCAGAAGAATATATGCGTCTCCAAAATAAAATATGTTTTTGATTATAACTTGTGTGATATTATCCCTATTCATATTATCAGTTATTGGGTTTTAATGCTTCAGCACATGGTCACTTTTAAGCGCTGCAACTATTCATCTCATCTTCATGATTGCATGGAGAAAGCAGGAACTTCAACACCAGCATATTTGCAATAATATGAAGTAGGTAGAAAAGTAAAGTTTTCTATCGAATAGCTCAGAAACACTATTTAACAATAAATGGTAGAGGGTAGAGGAAGCATGTGAATATAACTCATTACACTTTGCTTACCATTTTTATAAGCCTAACTTACTCTGAGCCTCAAAATATAACAGCTTTATTGTTTAGAGGCACAGAATTCTGAATAAAATCAACTGATAGAAATAAAATATAAAATGAGCAAGACTCTTTTATTACTTATTAAATAAGTTACATAGATATCATTTACTTCGGCGGCAGTCTGTTGGAAGTTGAAGTTCAATTAGCTGTTCAGAGTAACTTTTCTTCTTAATTTGATGAATTTATTTGGCTTCAATAAAACTCGAAAGAACCTTGAGGAGAGAAGTTGTAAGGCCAAACCTGCTTGTAGAATCACGAAGATTCCGCTTTCAGTTCCAAAAGTTATCGTTGTGAAAGCTTCCCTCCATGTTTACTTAAATTGACAAAGCTGTTCCAGCACATTCCAAACAAGGAATTATTCTTTCAGTTGCCAAAAAATGTATTTACACTCTTGAAATGATGTTTATAAATAGGAAACTTGATATCCCATTAAAATTCCTGAACCTATGAAATTGAACGTTTCATAATAAATCTTTACAAACTCTGTATTTTTAAATATAATTTCTTCACAATTTATCACTGATGTGGCATATTCAAATAAATGCAAAATACATGATTGATATTTTCATTACATTGTCCCTAAACCGGAAAAAACACCATGTGTTAAATGCAAACATAAACAAAAGAAAAGAATGCGTATTCTATCATTTAACTAAACTTGTAACAATTTTAAATTTCTAATGGCTTTAAGCTTAGAACTTTTATTTCAACTTTTTCTAAGCTTGTTATCTGTAATACGAGAAGCAGTTACCCGTAAATCCAGAATGCTCCTAATTTTAAAATCTACATGAGCATTGCTACAGTAATCGTCCTACTTATGTTCTTATCATATTAGAATAGTTTAATAAAAGTGATAAACTGTTAAAACTGCATTATAATGTTAACTAGTAAATATAATTTCATGCTCACTATTTTCCATTACACCTCTTAAATATCTGTTTCCGATCAATAAGTTGACAAGGAGTGCAAAAAATGGAGTATACTTTTGTTATGCCCGTACGCACTTTTGTAGTAGTATGAGAATACATTTCAATTTTTAAAAGTACTTCATTAGGAAAAAGAATATGGGAAATTGTTGGTAAACCCTTTCGCGGCGTTCTCGAAATAATGAATTCCGTAAGCTACTGAACATCGTGGCTCATTCCTTGTTCTGGCTCTGAGCGCAATCATAGAGAGCGTGGAAGCTGGAACAAAGGTAAAATAAAAAGGCGTGGTTAGCAGAAACTCACTTGACGGCAAGCGAAAATAAAAACATATTAACAAGATCACTGCTACAGTTCGTCTAGCGCAAGAGTGCCATCTCTCACGTCATCGCCAGCACACGAGTCGAATACTAAAGTAGCTCAACAGGTACAATGAAATATTCTTTGTTGATAGCTAAGCAAATCCAAATTAGACAGTAAAAAGCTTTCATTTTTTTTTTCCTTAAGTGACTTCACTTGTATTTATTTATCAGGTTATAGCTGACAAAAAAGAAAAGAATAAATGAATAAAAGAATTATTTTTAAATTTATAAATAAGAACAGCGTGCATTTATCTCAAAACAATATTACTTGAAGATTTCAACTGGCATAAGCCCAAAGTTACAGTTGAAACAAGCAAGTTCAATAAAGATTGAGTTTATAAGCATGCTAAACATGATTCCACAGACTAACATTTGTTTCGATGATGATGATGATGATCATGATCATGATCATGATCATCATGATCATCATGATCATGATCATCATCATCATCATCAGGTTGTCATCAAAGAAGAAAGGTCATGTTAGAAGATGAAATAAAATAATCAAAATGCCTTTCTTGTCATTAAATTAAATAACCCTTTATTAATTAAAACGTTCATAACTAATATTGGCTAAACAAAATTATCCTCATAATATTCAGGTATAGCAATTTATAGATATTAAAGTAGGAGAAAGGAAGTAAAGTTGATGCGTTACTGGACTTCAGTATGAAACAAATCTTTCACCATCCTCCAGTCCTTTCCGTTTCCGGTCAGCAAGTGCTCACTATCCGGATATTTGCCTCTTCATCTTCATTAAATGAGTTCTTGCGAAATAAGCCCAAGGTATTATGAAGAGAAAATAACTATGTACCACTGTTACTTACTTAACTCTATTTTTCGAGAGTTTTATCTTTTAGAGTTTCCACTTAATGCATAAAATGGGGGAAATGAAATTACTTAGGCAACAAGACTTAGCGTTTTAGTTTTAGAACGTTTTGCTGAATATTTACAAATTTAATCTAATGCCTTTCTCTATTTAAAACGCAAATGGCTTCCGAAAGCCCAGCATACTTAAATCATACAATGCTTTGGAATTAATATGTTGATCTACGAGACTAATTTGGATGTTGCCTCCAGCTTCTCGCTGCCTAGTTACGCCAAACATCGGTCAGATCGGGTCGACCAACAGGGTGGCGGTGCAGCTACTTGGAAACCACATCACCCACTCTCCCTTCCCGCTTCCGCCACTTCTGTACGTGGAAGCCTGTCATAAGGCTTGCCATTGGCAGGCTAGACAGTCTACTGATTGTGACATACGACCCATCCAACCACAACTTCTAAAACACCCTCTCAGCCTTCACCCAGTGGTATGCATCGTGGCTTTCATCGCGAAACGTGCCCACTGTCATAGCCGCACAAGTAACGCCAAGGGGCGTGGGCTCTAACGTCTCACCAGTGGTAAATCTAATCTCATCGGGCAGGACCAGGGGTAGACCGGGTGTGCTCGACATCACGATTACCAAGAATTCCCCTTAACATCTACCGTCGGATCAAGGAACTCTACTCTGTCCTGGTGGACACGAATGTCGACAAGCCAGCTCTGTTAACATGAGACTGGACACTAGAGGTCGACTGGGATGTAGCCGTCCTCGACTTGAACCATGGTCTTCTTCCAATATATCCTAAATGTGATACGTGCCCATACTAACCGCATCCCGACAAACCACCTTAACCCTAGAATCATTTTCAATAAATTTGACAGCTGCGTAAAGCCAAAGCAGTTTTCCAGAAGCTATGGCAGCGATTCCGTCATCCCAGGATACAAGCAGTTCAAATCGGTGGCTAGAAGACTGCTTCGTGGGCACCGCAAAACGGCCTAGGTGCACACAATGCAGAGGGTAGACCTTGCGGAAAAGCAATCCTGGCGGATAATCCGATCCCATAGGAAAGATCGAAGCCAGCATTAGTAACCCCTACATGGCACTCGAAGGAGACTCCCGAGAGAAAGCCACATGCTCCTTAGAACATCTAGTCTCAAATGGAACCTAGGAAGATCAGCAAGACGACGAATTCACCGAAGATGAGGAGGCGACGCTTGACTATCTCTATGAGGAACCCCCACTGCCACGAGAAGCGATCCATATCTGCACTGTCACTCCAAGCTTTCAATTCCAAAGCATTAAACCTAATAAATTCCCTAGGCATATCGGGTATTACGGAACCCATATTCCACCACCTTCCCTGAAAGTCCCTGATCCATTTTACATGGTTTAGAATGCCTGCGTGCAGTAATCTGCATTGTAAAGCCCGGCAAGGATCCCGTCCTCCCTGCAAACTACCGCTTCATAATCTGCTCTCAATCGTTTCAAAAGTCTTGGAACAGTTGCTCCTGTCCCTCCTAATTTCTCTCTTTGGGGAATAGCACCTGCTCCCGTACTACCGGTTCAGTTTTCGTCACATAAGCAGAGTAAAAAGGGGACAGAGGCACTGAATTTCCTATAAGGAGCTCTTGAAACAATAAACCATAGTATTTTAGAGCATTAAACATTTAGATGATAACTTTGTTCAACAGAATAAGTATATCAATAACTACATAGCACTCTCCGCACCCAACCTTCCGGCCGAGTGTTGGCAGGCTCTGTAGAGCCTGAAGACATTTGCTGCGTAGTACACCCTTATAGGGTTTAATCGCAGAGAGGAAGTTTTTCAGAGGAGAATTTGTGGGTATGGTTGGGAATTATGTGGCAAGTAGTCTATGAGGTATTAAATATGCCCTTCTGAGTGCGTAACAGGATAGAAGACCTAGTACACGGGTTTAGTTATAATTGACAAACAATTCTGTGGTCAATCTGCTCTTGATATGATTAATAGGAGCTCAGGTTTTGCTGCTGAAAGAATTAGTTCCGATGTTACCTCGGATGTCTGCATGTTATGCCGGTTACCCAAAATAACCTAAATCGGCGTCTTGTGTGAAGATAAACCTCAAGACTTATAACCAGGGCACCTTACTATTGTGTCATATTGGCGTCGAACTTATAAGTAGCCCCGCACTAACGTCATCCTCCATGAATGGAAGACATGAAGCTTCGTGAAGCAATCTCACGGGGATGGAGCGGCCAACTGAACAGACGGACCAAAGTAGCTCCAATATGACGATCAGAAGCCTGAGTCTTGTCGAGGCCGAAGGTGAAGTATGGGATTTTTCTCCCGTGCAATGAATGCCTTTAGCAGTACTTGGTAGTCCTCTGCGTGCTTGGCTTGGAGGACGAAGCGACGCCTGCGCCTGGTCACGGCGCACAACTCAGACTCGATATGACCGCGTTTAAGAAGCCCACCGATCACCGGAAGTCATCCTGGTTGTCTCCTAATGACGATTCGGCGCACCAATCGTCTTCAGCATGGTAGGTGGCACCTTCTTCGGTGATTGGTCACTTCAGGAATGATTCCATTTAATGCCCTTCAAGTACCACTTTTAAATATAGCATTTTACTATCTTGTGGAATTACTATTACATGAAGACACGAAACTCAGCTTCGTCGACATCTGTGTAGAATGTACCGAAACCTCAGTTCTATCTGAAGAAAATCCGTAGTCGCCATCAGAATAGTAATTTTGGGAGAGCTTACTCCTCCGTGTTTCTAACCGAGGAATAGTCCACGGGAAATGCTGTGGTCGATGAAAACATATCTAACCGGCATGGTCGTGTAAATCATACCATTTCATACCATGCTTATTCCAAAATGTTTTAATATTCACAGTAATTCTGCTTATAATCTTTGGTGAACAACGTTAACTTGCAGAGCTAAATCGCGGTAATGAGGTTTGTTGGTCCAAACCAAACGTTTGGAGAATTGCATGCCCAAGGATAATGGAGAAAATGACTAATTCCATCCTTCATATATAATCTCGCCGAACTTTCGTTTCGTGATGGTGAGTCACAATGTGTAGATTTTGAGTTGTTCAAATTACTAGAGAACAAACGCTCTTGTCGTTTGAGCTCATCATATATTTACAGTTGGAATAGATATTGATACACGAGCCTATTTCACAGGGTTATTTGGCGTATAAAGCTGGATATTTTCTTCCTCTCGCCAAACTATTTTTTGGGGGGGGGGGGGGAAGGTTCACGGATTATATAAATAAAGAGGACTTCACAAGTTATTAGGAGGAAATTGAAGGATACTTTAATGAAAATGAGACATTTTTTTATAAAACTAAATATCGAAAACTTATCCAAGTAAAGGGTAGTTATAGCACTGGGTACTTTTATGAAAATATTCGTATTGCACATTTTTAAGTTATTGAACTTAAGTATCGCGCTTGGTGTTAATCCAATATTTCCTTTCTTAGTTAATACGAAACATGCCCATCTACACATTCTCGTACACTGTTTTCTAAAATGCTTGTTTTTAATTCCGGCGGGCTAAGAATATGCATTTCCAGTGTAATTTCCGATATGGAAATTTTAGGTGGTGTAAATACTACTCGGGATATATTCTTGAGCTTGTTTACCTGTGTTCAAGGCAGCAAATATTTTTTTTTCTGAACAGTCAGTGCCTGAATATAAACACGGTAAGAGCGCCATCAGACCAGCGTTATTCCTAAATGTTCCGAGTAACACTTTTTCCGTCATTAAGGATACACAGTAGAGCACTTAACCATATTTATGATTATTTTCGAAGTAACGTTTTACGCCCACAATTCAGTGGCAATAGAAAAAGTTTATGTAAATTGTGTAACTTCACTCACTACTGACGAAAGTTGAAGCAGAGTTCAGGATACTGAAAGTGGGCGCATGCGGCTTTAAGGATGATAAGCATTTTGAAGTAAAAACAGACTGTTTATAAAAGAGATTATCCGGAAAGAGCTAATTAGGCTGAAAATAAACATGTTTTGCTAAATTAAACTGTACTATGCTTGGTTTTATTCTATTCACAGTGGGTGGGCAAATTATATATATTGTCGGGCTGACCGTCAAGATGTACGTCAGTTACGTTAAAGGATTTATGAGACTGATCCACAAAATTATGTTTCAGGTTTATAAAGTTACTTTTGAGAAGGAATCTGTTAAAATTCTTATTCAAAACAAAAACAACTTTAAACTTCTTACTTTAATCTATACTTGCAAATAATTATTTGGTCCTTAAGTGTTTTAAAATAGGTCCGAAAATATATTTCATTTAGTTTCTGCAATTTCCAGCTTTCCCTTCATGTAGGGACTAATGAGAATGAATTTATTATTTTTGTACTATGTATTGGCAAACCTGTGTATTGCGTTTCATATATAGCAACATATACAATAGGAAATATTTGCACGTCATACACATACATGCTGGATCGGACTTAACTATGCTACGGAGGGGATTCGGCGCAGAGGTCCAAACTTGGTCTATTGTACCTATGCCCATAAGTGGGGCACCCCGGGAGGAAGGATGAGGTTGGTTATACCCCGGCAGGCCAGTACAACCGGGATCCCAACCATCGTGATCCTGAAACGGCCCACCAAGCAGACCCAAAGACTGGAGACCGTCCCACCGAAGGAGAAAGTGTTTACCAGGAGCACACCATCCTGTCATGCAACACCGAGACACCCACCGACACTTTTACCCTGAAAGAGACCACCAGAGACCATAAGAGATGATATGAAATAATCGTAATGGAGATGGAAGGGCGTGGAACCGAAGCCTCCCGAGGTCAGATAAATAGCCCTGAAGCCTCTCAGACCCTTAAAGGTACCTAGTTACATAGCCCGCTAGACTCCCGGTTTCAGTATCTAATTACATAGATCCAAACCCCCCGGTCGAAACAGGTAACAGTTCCAGTTTGGTGTTTATGGTATTTGATAAAGCATTACATATTTCTAGTTGAGGATGTTACATTTTTTTGCGTTTATGTTTAATTACAAAGAAACACGGCTCTAGTACAAAAAGAAAACTAACCTTTAATGCTTAAATTTGAATTAGTGGTTGTGTTCTAGCTCGTTTAGCGTTACTCAGGGTATACCACGAGGAGGCGAACTGGCTCGCACCCTAAAGGATTCCACGTTTATCAGCCTCGTCATTATTTCTTTATTTTCTGTAATTTACTCACGATAGATCTGCATTTAGATGCTTCGTTATTTTGACATTCAAAACATATATCATACAGTAAGCGTTGGTAGTTCTTTTTCTATTGCAATTGTTCTGCCCACATGAAAGGAGGAACGAGTTCGTCTTCGTCGATGTGAGTTTCCACTAAATAGTG